>VFFE01007690.1:0-14222 GCA_008921705.1 Burhinus oedicnemus | reverse complement strand
GACAGGGAACTACGGGAGAGAGTCCAGCGTAGGGCAACAAAGATGATTGGGGGATTGGAGCACCTCCCTTATGAGGAAAGGCTGAGAGAGCTGGGACTCTTTAGCCTGGAGAAGAGAAGGCTGAGGGGAGACCTTATTCTTGCTTAGAAGTATCTAAAGGGTGGGTTGAAGGAGGATGGAGGCAGACTCTTTTCAGTGGTTCCCAGTGACAGGACGAGGGGCAAGGGGCACAAGCTGGAACACAGGAAGTTCCATTCAAACCTAAGAAAAAACTTCTTTACGGTGAGGGTGACAGAGCACTGGAACAGGCTGCCCAGGGAGGTTGTGGAGTCTCCTTCTCTGGAGATTTTCAAGACCCGCCTGGATGCAGTCCTGAGTAATGTGCTCTAGGCATTCCTGCGTCAGCAGGGGAGTTGGACTAGATCATCTCTAGAGGTCCCTTCCAACTCTGAAAATTCCATGATTCCATGACCCTACCTTTGTAACCTCCCAATCAGCACCTCAAGCCATATAAATTTCCATATCCTAAGGCATTTGCAAACATATAATTTTAAAAAAATGCTATTAGCAATCCCTTTAGAATATTAGAGGTTTCAATAATGTATTTTGCTTTGTAAGGCTCATAATATGTCGCAAAGATAAAATCATTCTTTAACAATTAGCAGTTATTTGTTGATTTTTAGTAAAATAAGACAAGTAGTCATTAAAAGTTTGGACTCTCCTGATTGTTATGAAACATTAGAAAGAAAAATACACAGTGGTTCTGGAAATGACTCCTTAATTATTTTGAAAAAATTGAACAAAACCAAATAGGAACAAACTAGCTGAAAATACATGTACGCTAAATGTTAGGCAAATGTTCCTAACTAATAGAGCTGGCAAGATTGGAAAAGCCTTCCAGTTAAAGGAGTAGGAATAAAAATCTTAGCCATTTCAAATTAATTTTCATTAGTTGATGAAGGGGATTTTACAGTGTGCCTACCTGAAATGCGAGACATAAGGCATTTTTCTGCTGCTGTTTTTCTGCTGCTGTGTTCTAGCTCTTCAAATCTTAAGCTGCCCTACAAATCCTACTGCCATGAACTGTACCTTGTACTTTGAATAGAGAGGCGGGAGAGCTACAGCCTGCCCAGTGTTCTGTTCACCACTGCCCTATCCTTTTTTCGGATATTCTCTGTTACTAAGCTTTAAAAGCTAATATCTAAAGTACCCCTGCATTAGTAATTTCTTTTGCACACAGTTAGCAACTCTGCCTTGCTCTTATCAAATATTTGATTTAAAACCAGGGATTTTTGCATAAATTAGAGGTGGGTTTTACTGTTTGTTGACTAAATTAGGTGCTAACTCAAAGAATCAAAACACGTGTAATATTTTCCACATTTTTTATCGATATTAAGAAATTTTTTGAGTCTCTGGATTAAAAAATGCATATAAGTAAAGAAAGGGGGAAATCTTACTTTCTTTAGATGATCTCTATGGGGTATTGTATTTCTAAGAAAATTTGCCTGGGAGTAGAGTGAGAGTTAAATAAAATCTCCAGAATTTCACCACCACCACCACCGCTGTATGATATGTATTCTATTGGTTTACAGGTCTTATAAGTTCACAAATTCCTATTGACTGTTTACTGAAAAAGGAATAAAAGTCCTAAGGTTGTACAAACTACGGGTACTAAAATGATTTTAATGAAAAAGACAATTTCTTATAAAACAAATGTTACACACTACTATGGAACATATGAACAACTTTACTTAGTTGTGTAATTATGCACTTTTGCATTAAGTTTGATTAAAAAAGAAAAACAACATGCATTTACTGTCCTTAAGTTGAATTTTAATATTTAAGAAAACAATGGTATATAATTTTTTTAATTAAAAAGATTTTTTTACCTGGTGCAGGCTGTCTCTCATTCCATTCATTCGTGATTAAAACCTCTAGGATTTTTATGTGGTGTTCAGTATTATCAGAGCTGCAAGACATGAATTAGACAGTAAGAACTAGGAAAAACGCAAAAGCTTACATTAGTACTATTCAAAAAACATTGGAAAAATTTACAACAATGCCCTCCACATTAGAAGTAAGGTCAGGAAATTAATTAATTAAACTTACTTTTGTATCTAGTTAACCCATGTTTACAGTACAGAATATAATAAAGATGACCCACATACCTTGCTATCTGGAATTTGAAAAGCAGAGGGCTGAAAATTTCAGCCAGAGACCTTGCATTCGAGAGATTTTTGCTGGAGGCTTGACAAAGTCTGAGGAAATGTTTGAGCAAATACTGGAGTGTGAGCCAATATTGGGGAGGTATATTTGGAGATCTGATGAGTTTCTTCAGCAACTGAGCATATTCCTCTGAGCTCTGCGCTTCTGCAGGCAGATAAAAGGATCTTGGTATCAGAACAATAACATTCAACAAGTAAAATGAAACTATATATGACTCCTTTGGAAGCATCAGTCTTACAGAAAAAAAAAAATTCTGTCCTTCATTAGTGCCACAAAAGTTGTTTCTTCTTTTGAAAAAAGTGAAATGCTCAGGGAAGAGTAAAGAGCAAGTATTTAAAAGTCAAATGGAAACAGATATGCATTTTGGTAAAAACCACAATGTGTTCAGAGTGTACTGGTAGAAGTCTGTCTTGTGTTTAGCGTCACACATGATTGGGTAATTCTGAGATGCACTAGATGATAATTCTCACAGGTGCTGTTCTAACTTTGAAGGTTACCAGTAACAATATCCTGTCCTGAGACATATAACAGAATATTTGGCCCATGTGCTGAAAGCCTATAAGCTGTACTTGTTTGAAATGACCACTGTAGCTGATGAATCTTAAACGTATGTAGTTGTCACTTCATAATCTGCAACTCCCAACGTACTGCAGAACACCATGACCTCTAATACATTTACTTTGTCAGCACTGATAAAAAGTCAAAAATTAGCTTTCTGAATACAGATAAATCCTTGATTGCCCCCCCCCCAGATTTTATATAGTCATTCTACTTACTAAAATGAAGAGAACTGTGTTACCACTTATATTTTCCATTATGTTTACCTAAATAGATAAATAAATAATTCATGTCTAGATCTGAATTGAAACAGCTTTCATCAACAGCAGTGAAGGTATATATTTTTTTCTGAGATGCTGCCAGGTTGTGCAGAATCTTCCATGTTCTGTGTGTGACAGCTGGACCACTGGATATTCAGAATCCTAACAAAAGCTTTTTGGTTTGACATTTGAAATAATTTGATATTCATACCTTGAGCTACAGAAATCATGTCACTGTAAACAGCTGCTGGAATGATGGGATTTGGCAGGTCCAGGAGATACCTCTTGAGAGCATCTGATAAAGTATGCACATCAAATGTCTCTAAATCCAACAGAGAGGCATCTAAAAGGAAAGAGCAACATACTTTTTAGACATTAGAAACTAGAAGAAATACATAGGCTCATGATATTAATCATGGAATCACAGAATTTTCAGAGTTGGAAGGGACCTCTAGAGATGATCTAGTCCAACTCCCCTGCTGACACAGGGGTGCCTAGAGTACATTACTCAGGTCTGCATATCTTCCAGGCTAAAGAGTCCCAGCTCTCTCAGCTTTTCCTCATAAGGGAGATGCTCCAAACCCCCAATCATCTTTGTTGCCCTACGCTGGACTTTCTCCAGTAGTTCCCTGTCCCGCTTGAGCTGGGGAGCCCAGAACTGGACACAGTATTCCAGCTGTGGCCTCACCAGTGCCGAGTAGAGGGGGAGAATGACCTCCCTCGACCTACCGGCCACACTTTTCCCTATGCAGCCCAGGATTCCATTGGCCTTCCTGGCGACAAGGGCACATTGCTGGCTCATGGATAATTTACTATCTACCAGGACCCCCAGATCCTTCTCCTCAGAGAATTAATGTTTTATACCAAGCCAAAACTGCTAACTTATATCTGGTTTATGGGGAACAACTTGTAAGAAAGAATCTAAGACACCAAAACACATCTTTGAGATGAAGAACATACAGTGCTCAACACCATGCCTAGGCCTTTGGCCTCTGATGAATCAAATGGCTTCCAAAGCTGTGTGGCTTTCTGTCATATACAGTGCAAGGCTGAAGTCAGAATAATGGTAGTGACTTGCTGTAAGTTGGCAGTGTTATGGAACATCAGAGTATTTTTAACAGGTCTTTGCTTTACCTGTAAATATTTTGTGTAAGAAGTAACTTTTAATCAAGGGTTTGGGCAAATGCAGCTTCTCTACTGGTAGCTACTTCTATTATGACTGGAAGCTTGATTAACTTGGGACCCCAAGCCTGTAAATATTTATGTGAATTGAGCAACCAGGTCCAGTGGGAGGTGTCCTTGCCCATGGCAGGGGGGTTGGAACTAGATGATCTTTAAGGTCCCTTCCAACCTAAACCATTCTATGAAATATATATGTCCAGAACTGGGTGCTTGGTGTTTTATGCAGCAGTTAGGATTTATCTTGTAAAACCTTGTATCCTTCCAGCATAGTTATGACTTGGGGTAAGGTTTGAGAGTGTCACATTGTGCTGGTTTTGGCTGGGATACAGTTAATCTTCTTCATAGTAACTAGTATGGGGCTAGGACTACTTGTTAGCATTGGAGCAAGGAATATCAGCTGCAAAAATAAAAATAGGAAAATATAGAAATGCTTACTTAATGCAAGCAAGATTAGGTTTCCTCTTAAAACATGAAACTGGTGCAGTAAAGTCCTAAAATGTTTATTATGTGTATTATATTATTCAGAACCAGCTCATATATACGTTGAGTAAGGGAGCAAACAAAACAGGATCCGTCTGACCACAAAATCTGTATAGTGCTTTAAAGAGAACTGTACTTACCACATTCAAGAATTTGTCTTAATTCTGCTGAGCTTCTTGAGCCTTGTGTTCCATACAAAGTTGACCACTCCAGATCTTCAAAACAAAATCGATGGGATACATTAACATTCCAGTTACTGTCACCATGAAAGCACATACTTCTGTTTTCTTCAAATAAGTACTTAGAGTATAAACTAGCAACAATCTCCCCACCATCCTTCTACCACCTACTACACTAAGGAATGTGATTGCTTTTTAAGGCTTTAAGACACCTCTTTGTACATGCAAACTGCTGGGTCTGCAGAAAGAGCTGGCTAAGGAAGATCAGAGATACCAGCAGTCCCACATATTCTGTAAAACTCTCCATGGGCTGACTGTAGAAGGCCAGGACTAGGAAACACCATGTCCCCAAGGAGACAGAGAACCTATGTCCCCAAGGACAGCAGTCTGAGTCCGATCAGAATACCACTTTCCCTCTTGCTCCCAGGCTGTAAGGCCACTGAATGAGCAGGACCCACTGGGCTGCTCCTTACCTCACCAGGACTATGAAGGTGAAATCAGAGGAGAAGCCAGGAGGAGAGAAAAAGGGTAAAAGAGGCAAGACATAGTAGAAGAAAGGGGAAAGCCTCAAAAGGATGGAGAGACATCAACATGGGAAAGCAGGAGATCAAAAAAACATAAAAATAACACTGACTGGCTTAGCATACAGCTGCAATAAAGAACTGGTTCCTGAAGTATAAAAACAGTTCTTGTAACTTTTTCATATTTCTTTTTTTTTTTTTTTCTGCTTTGGGGCAACACATTACTTGTTTGGCCTTGTATCCAATTCAATGTCATGATGGCATTTCCATAAGCAACTTAAGGTGCTCATGAGTTAGAAAAAACAAAGCAATACCAAACCCTTCTCCCTTACCTTTCAATAATACTTATATTAGTTGAGTTATTAAATGTCATTTGAGGTAAGCTTTGGTTTTGCTCCTACAGACCAAGTAGCCTCTACTGAGCAGAAAACAATACAACAAAACTTAAATGAGATTATTTTCATATCTGTTGAGTAATGTGATGCGTTAGCAGCTCTAGGAAGGGGAGATGCCAACTCTGGATCTGATTCTGCAGTCTTGGTTCGCACAAGTAACAAAAAACCTTGGTAGATCGTTCTTCAGCCTACCTTTCTTTTCAATTGTCTCCACTATCTTGATGAGGATTGGTGGAGCAACATCAGGAGGTGCAAACTGTTCTGTAAGATCTGGAAGTGAAAAAGCTGTAAAAGAAAAGAAGAAAAATAAGCTAAGCTATAGTTAAATGCAATTTCTGTTTATGAAAGTCATGACACATAGTGCAACCAGTTCATTTTTAAGTACTGAACAAACATCCCACTTGTCAGGCCTAAATGAGAACACTCCACAACTAATCAGAAAGCAAATAAAAACGATGATAATTGCATTTTTACAGCATTTTCTTTAAGAGACCTCAGTCAGTCCTAGAATCACCCTCCATATTTCCTAGGAAAAGAAAATACAATAAAAGTTTGCAACTAATGGATGGGCAGAAATACAACGCAAGGATGAAAATTAAAAAATCTTTTGGTCTAAAACATTTACATCCAGTGTGCTGGAAGTTGCTGATCCCCTGGGTAAAACACACTTACAAAAGCCTGAAATAGCAGTAGAAACAAGTATTTCATTGTATTGGGTCTGCATGGCAAGGTTTTGGTAGCAGGGGGGCTACAGGGGTGGCTTCTGTGAGAAGCTGCTAGAAGCTTCCCCTATGTCCAATAGAGCAAATGCCAGCCAGCTCCAAGATGGACCCACCGCTGGCCAAGGCTGAGACAATCAGTGATGGTGGTAGTGCCTCTGTGATAACATATTTATGAAGGGGGAAAAACCGCTGCGCAAAAGCAGCCAGGAGAGGAGTGAGAATATGTGATAGAAACAACCCTGCAGACACCAAAGTCGATGAAGAAGGAGGGGGAAAAGGTGCTCCAGATGCCAGAGCAGAGATTCCCGTGCAGCCCATGGTGAAGACCATGGTGAAGCAGGTTGTCCCCCTGCAGCCCATAGAGGACCCCATGCTGGAGCAAGTGGATGCACCTGAAGGAGGCTGTGACCCTGTGGAGAGCCTGCGCTGGAGCAGGCTCCTGGCAGGACCTGTGACCCCATGGAGAGAGGAGCCCACGCTGGAGCAGGTTTGCTGGCAGGACTTGTGACCCCGTGGGGGACCCATTCTGGAGCAGTCTGTTCCTGAAGGACTGCACCCCGTGGAAAGGACACGTGGAAAGGACCCACGCTGGAGCAGTTCGTGAAGAACTGCAGCCCATGGGAAGGACCCACGTTGGAGAAGTTTGTGGAGGACTGTCTCCTGTGGGAGGGACCCCATGCGGGAGCAGGGGAAGAGTGTGAGGAGGAAGGAACGTCAGAGACAACATGTGATGAAATGATGAACCCCCATTCCCTATCCCCCTGTGCTGCTGGGGGGGAGGAAGTAGAGAAAATCAGGAGTGAAGTTGAGCCCAGGAAGAAGGGAGGGGCGGGGGAAAGGTGTTTTAAGATTTGGTTTTATTTCTCATTATCCTACTCTGATTTGATTGGCAATAAATTAAATTTCCCTGAGTCGAGTCTGTTTTGCCCATGACGATAATTGGTGAGTGATCTCTCCATGTCCTTATCTCGACCCATGAGCCTTTTGTTATATTTTCTCTCCTCTGCCCAGCTGAGAAGGGGGAGTGATAGAGTGGCTTGGTGGGCACCCGGTGTCCAGCCAGGGTCAACCCACCACATTCATACTCATACAAAAGCTCAGTGATAACTTCTGTTTGTTTTCATCTTTTCAAGCATAATAGTTTTAATGGTATAGTTTTCTTGAAGCAAAAACTTCCTTTTCTAGAATGACTGGTTAAGAATAAATAGTGGTATAATCATAAAGGAACATTTTTCAGATTCAAGCAAACCTGCATACAGATTTTATACAAGGTCAGTTTTCATGCAATGCAGTTTCTTCACTGAGAGAATATACTGTATAAAGGAATGTTCTGGCTCTGTGATGTGAGAGATGATCTATCTCTCAATGCACTATTTTTGCCAAAAAAGTAATTCAAAAGTTTTAGAGCAGTCTTGTTTAACTCTTGGAAAGCAAGAATGTTTACATAAAGATATTATTAAACTACTGTCAGAAACATCTGGCATACTTTGATGGGTTATGATTGACAAACAAAGCTTAATCATTGAAGTAAAAGTTGCCAGTTGCCTAAGCGATGGTGATCTCTGCCTGATTAAACTAATCACGGACAAATAGAGAACAATTCTTAAACACACATGCATGTATGTGACTACACACATATGCATGCATACATACATGCATGCATACACAAACACTGTATTTCTAGAAGATTGAAACTGAACAAAATTTTGAGGATAACTAACTAGAAGGGAAAAAAACCCCAGTAAAATATGAATACAGAGTTTTTAATGAAAAACTTTTACATAGCCAAATAATTAAATATACCACACAACTGAGAAAGCAGACAATTTTGGCTAAGAATTCACTGTATTTTGGAAGCAGCAATTATATAACTTTCTAAAAATGCAAACAAATCAAAAGTGAGAAAGACAGCAAGGAAGATACAGAAGTTTGGAAGTGCAGAAAACTGAGGAGAGAAATGAAAGATAATAAATAATAATTACGAAATAGTAATAGAAGTGGAGCATAGTGGGACAGAGACATGTCCCTTGCAAAAAGAATCAGAATGATGGTATGATAATGATGAAATACTTTCCAGTCCATTCATAACTGAGAAGAACATTAGAAAAACATCTGTTAGTCATAACAGTTTAACTTAGGAGGCCCAAAAAATGAGCATTCAGGAGTCCCAAAAGAGTTGCCTAAGGAGACCTCTGGCCTGCTGATGTTACTTTTTAAACACTCATGGAAAATCAGAGCAATTCCTGGGGATCAAGAGAGTTCTAATGCTCAATCCACACTCTGAAAGCACAAGTAAGATGACCCCAATGACTACACACTAGTTAACATTATCAATGCTGGGCAAAATAAAGGAAAACCTGATACTAGACTCATATGATAAAGCAATAAAAGACAGCACTATAACTAAAGATTGTCTGCATAGCTTTTTAGAGGATTGGTTCTGTTAAAAACCACACTACTTCCTTCCTTGATGGCACCATAGTTAGCTGAAAAATATAAATGAGTAGACATAATAAACTCTGAAGTTTTGTCAGACACACCTATATAACATGTGCTTTGTTTGTATTTAGCTTTTAATCACAGTGTTATACTGACCAGCAGATCTCCAAATATAGTTATTAATGCAGAGCAACCTACTCAGGGAAGGAAAGGACTTTTCATCTCTTTACATCTTCAAACTACTTTCAGGTGCCATCTGGAACACCTCTTTTAGCATAACATCATACCTGCTTTATCAAACACAAGTTGGGTTCAAATGGAAGACGCTGCAGTCCAAGCAGCCTCTGCTGAGGCATGCTGAAATACAGACCATTTGATTTGCAGTATTCAGATCAAATAGTTCCTTTTGACCCCAAGCCATGAATCTATCTTATGGTGAGGGCAAATCTATTAAAAGAATAAATGAAGGATCAGATCAGAGTCACATCAAAGGGTATGCTATGAAAATACTCAAATTATGAGATACTAATAGACTCACAGAATGCTAAGGGCATAAAATGCATCCTTTACATGGTAGCAGAGGAAGAACAGGTTTTAAGAACAGAGTTTACATATTTTTACTTATGAAAATAACTTTCTGCTCCATTGGGTAGCTAGTTACATTAAGATCCTTTCTCTGTCTTAAGTAACAGCAATGAAATTGCATCATCTCTGAACAAATATGCTCATCCCATAATTCCAGCTGGAGGCAACAAGTAGCTAACAGTCTAACAGTCTAAACTGAAATAGAGGAAAGTAGAGACGAAAAAGAAATAGAGACAGAGGATGGAAGTCAAATCTGATAGACATTTGAAACATTTCAGGTGACAGCACGGCAGTTCAGGGATGGTCCATCCAGGGTACCGACCTGCTATTCTTCATTTCAGGCAGCAAAGAGGACTATGCTTTCTCACATTAACCAAACTGTGCCTTGAAACGATGGCAAGAGATACACTGCAAATGACTATAAACATGGTGTATTTAGAAAAATAATTCCATTTCCCATGAGATTTAGATTTTCCACATGAGGAATAGAGTCCAAGCAAACCAAAAAGGAGAACCTAGTGTCAGGGGAAGACTTCAGTTCATGGGAAGAAGCCCTTGCAGGGTGAAGAAAGACACTACAGAAAACAGTTTGTCTCCATGGGACGTAAGGAATGGGGTGGATGTAGACTTTACCCAGATTACCTAAACAGAGTGCCTCTTCCTGCAACCTACCTAACACTCCATGCTTTTCATCTACACTTTAAGCAGGATCTTAGCTTATAAACTAGGTTTGTATTATAATCTGTTAATGAAACTCTTTGTTGTACAGTAGTCTTGGATCAATAATATCCTTAGTGAAAGGCTTTTGGAAGCTACACATTCACCTTTATATTTATATAAAATCTATAATATGTCTACAGAACATATGTATGTAAAGCAAACGTCACATTGGTTAAAATGAAAGATTTCCAACACTCCTCCGCTATCCTAAAATATGCAATTGGAAAAATATTAAAATATTAGGAGTTCAGAGGATTTCTTATGTCTCTTCCTCCCTATATCCTATTCCTTTTCTCCAAAATGATATTTCTATCTACCAGAGACATTGCTGAAATTTTAGATATGAAAAGAGCATTTAAAATAATGACAATCTATTCCATACATACATAAATTGTAAAATACTTATGAATTTGACTGAAAACTCAAGATATTCACCTCTCTCTCAATACTATGCATATGCTGGTGAGTATAAGCTCTATAGCAAAAAGACACACACAAACAGATAGACACACACAATGGCAGGAACAAAAACTGCAGTTACGTTCAAAACAGCAATGACAGAACAATACATCTAAGTCACATAGTTATAGTGCTCAGGAACACTGAAAAAAACATTCACTTTAGCATGTAGGAGATGCCATTAACAAATTAAAATCATTTAACCTCCCACCTGTTCTAGGATTTCCTACTCATTGCATCATCTCCCATATAATTAACTCATAGTAAACTTCCAAACTTTTGCACAAAATAGAAAACAATGTTCATTTAAAGTCAAAAGACCTCACAAAACACACATCTGTCAGGAAAAAAAAAAGAGACTTTACAGTACTCATAGAACTAAATCCAGTTTATAACAATTACATAGTCAAATCTGGGAACACTGCCCTTCATCTTCAAAATGCTGACAGGAAATGGCAGAGGCTAAACTGAAGAAAACTACAGCTAATTTTGAAAAAAACCAATGACTCCCAGAGCCAGAATACAAGATATCCTTAAAGAAGTCCTGATTCTGGATTACGTGTTCCAGAAGAAAACTCAGCATGCATATTAAGAGATCTACAGAGGGAAAGGAAAATTTTTCAGATAGGTCACTTTCACTAAAAGAGAATAAAGGCTCACATGCAACCTGCATTTAGTACCTGATTTCAAAAGTATCTTTTGCTTTGAAACATGCTGCAGCACAACACAGAGGTTTGGAGAAACAAATCCACTCTTAAGAATCTGAGCAACTTTGTAGATACCTTTGCTACAATCCAGTATCAGTTTTTCACTTAAAGCAATCATTTTTTACCCAAATTCCTGTAATTTTTTTTTAAATCCCAAAATATTATAGTTCTGAAAAGCTGTCATACAATTTTCGTGTCTTCTTTCTAGTCACAAGTCTGGTAGTAGGTTTCCAGATAGTAAAGAAGCTTCTGATGACACATGATAAAAGCTGGATTTTCCACTAGCTCTATTTTTACCTTGCCACAGTGAGAACCAATGAGATGAACCACAAGTCACGGTTTGCTCCAATCTGCGAACTCTTCACTCCCCCTGATATAGACAGGCCTAAACAGCTCTAAGGCAATGGCAAGGTGTGGGAGATAAGAGCATACCTTACATTCAAGGGTTGCCGACACAGATACAAAGTGCAAAGTGAAACCAGCACGCAGCTGCATCTTTTGGAAGGGTTCGGAAGGGTAAAAATATTTGGAAGGGTTTGGAAGGGTAAAAAAAGGTATTTTAGAGTTAGTACCTGGCAATGTCAAGTGGATATTTAAAGCTGGAATTTGGCTTCAGATGTTTCTGAGCCAAATCTTTCGCTACTGCTAGAAGAAGAATGAAAATGAATATTAAAAAATGAATATAACTTAAAATGTAACAATACACACCACCAAAAGGGTTTTAATTTGTAATTATTTAACAGGAACTATATACTAACATTACTTGAATTTAGCTCTGAATCAAGATTACTCCATGCATGTTGCTCTTTTTTCTCAGAAATGGCATTTAAGGTTGTGCATATATATTGCATTTGATGACAACACAGTTGCACATAAAAGTCCAATACTTGAGGATGTAGGTCTTAAAATGACCATAAGTGGCTTATCTGCATGCAGATATACTCTTTATGCATGCAACTGTATCCACCAAAATAGTGAATTATGCATTCATATATTTACACATATTTTGTTTGAAAGTCATACAATATGTCCAAAAGTGAATGGTTTGAACAGCACTGAAATTAACTATAATAAACATAAGCATATTAATTAACACAGAAGAAGACATGCAAAAGTAGGGGTCATTGTCAAGCAAGTTGTGATAATGCCTCCAAAAAGATTAGCCAGTAAACTATAACAAAAAAATGGCTGATCAAGCACCTAAAATAATTTTGCCAGTGGCACCATCAGTGACATAATGCATGACAAGATGTGGACAATGGAGGATTTTCCATAGAGATCAACACTCCTGTTTGCTATTGAAAATTCTGGGAAATGCAGGAGCATGCCTTCTTGATTGAAATGCTGTTATTTCAGGAAACAAGCAGTTATGCACTCTACCAGGTATGGGAAATAGAATGCAAAAAACGTTCCAGTGTTATCACCCATCTTCCCTGAAACAGAATCTGAATTTCAATAAGGATCCATAATGGCTGAATTTAATTGCTTGTCAGTATACGATGTCAAATTCAAATGAAGATGCACTGGAAATAAGGGCAGTTTGGCATTCCTGCATATCCTTTAAGGCAGTAGTATGAATTGAGGCAATCCTGCGTGCTTGTATGTGCTTACTGCTAGCAACACCCAGACCAGAGAGACAACAGTGCTTCAGAAGATTGTGCTGAGAACACACCAAAAGCTGTGTGTGTGGAAACCTGGTCAGTCTCACCTCTGTGCCTGGCAAGATCATGGAGCAGATCCTCCTGGAAACTCTGCTAAGGCACATGGAAAATAAGGAGGTGATCGGCTTCACCAAGGGCAAGTCATGCCTGACAAATTTGGTGACCTTCTATGACAGTGTTACAACATTGGTGGATAAGGGAAGAGCAACAGATGTCATCTACCTGGACTTGTGCAAAGCATTTGACACTGTCCCGCATGACATCCTTGTCTCTAAATTGGAGAGACATGGATTTGATGAAGGGACTACTCGGTGGATAAGGAACTGGCTGGATGGCCGCACTCAAAGGGTTGCGGTCAACAGCTCGATCTCCAAGTGGAAACCAGTGACGAGTGATGTTCCTCAGGGGTTGGTACTGGGACCGGTGCGGTTTAACGTCTTTGTTGGCAAAATGGATGTTGGGATTGAGCGCGCCCTCAGCAAGTTTGCCAATGACACCAAGCTGTGTGGTACAGTCGACACGCTGGAGGGAAGGGATGCCATCCAGAGGGACCTGGACAGGGTTCAGAAGTGCGCCCATGCAAACCTCATGAAATTCAACAAGGCCAAGTGCAAGGTCCTGCACGTGGGTCGAGGCAATCCCATGCACAAATACAGGCTGGGCGGAGAGTGGATTGAGAGCAGCCCTGAGGAGGACTTCAGGGTGTTGGTTGATGAGAAGCTCAACAGGAGCCGGCAATGCGCACTTGCAGCCCAGAATCATAGAATCATAGAATCGTTTAGGTTGGAAAAGACCTTTAAGATCATCTAGTCCAACCATTGACCCTACTCTACCAGGTCTGCCACTAAACCATGTCTCTAAGCACCACATCTACACGACTTTTAAACACATCTAGGGATGGTGACTCAACCACCTCCCTGGGCAGCCTGTTCCAATGTTGGATAACTCTTTCCGTGAAAAACTTTTTCCTAATGCCCAGCCTAAACCTCCCCTGGCGCAACTTGAACCCGTTTCCTCTTGTCCTATCGCTAGTTACTTGGGAGAAGAGACCAGCACCCATCTCACTACAGCCTCCTTTCAGGTAGTTGTAGAGAGCAATAAGGTCTCCCCTCAGCCTTCTCTTCTCCA
>VFFE01007689.1:1468533-1479974 GCA_008921705.1 Burhinus oedicnemus | reverse complement strand
AAAAAAAAAACGTTAAGGAAAAAAAAAAAAAAAAAAAAAAAAAAGAAATGCATTTTGGAAATATGGAGATGAACCTTTAGGAGGGGATTTGCATCCCTGATCTCATCAGGAACTGGCCGTCGGTGATTGCTTTTCGGCCTAAACTCTCGTGAGCGAGCAGAAAGTCCAACCCAGTAATAAAGTTATATTCCTCAGCCTGCAAAGGGCCAAGTCCGCAAAGCTGAAAACAATTATGAGCTAAATCAATTGGAAGAAAGAATTTGAACAGGGAAAAAAAAAAAAAAAGACTCGTGGGATGAGAGAAAATAGGGCAGAGAGAGGCCTGGAGGGGTCATTTGGTCTTTGTCCTACCAAGCCAGAGTGATAATTGGAAACTGTTAAACGCTCTTTTCCTAGAAACCCCAAAAGCCATAATCTCCCAGTTGCGCAGAAAGCAAACCACCAGCCAGGGCTACAGGCAACGTGGTAATGCAAGAGGATCAGGGGGGACGTTCAGCAGTCCTAATGAACGAGTAATGAGGATCTGCAAATAGTACGCAGAAATTAGCGGGTTCCTGAGCAGATGAACCGCAGCAAGCTCAGGAAACATCCCGGGCTGGAGATGGTCAGGGGCTGGGAGAGGACCACGGGGAAATACGGCATTAGCTTGCCCTGGGTTTCCTCTTCCCTAGGTGACGCACATCTCCGGGCGCTGTGAGGACGTGGGGCTGGACCCTGGGGACCCTCCTGTTCTCAGCTGGCAAAACAAAAGGATGCAAAGAACAATGGACACCCGGGAGAGCTGAGTACAATGAGGAGGCGTTCTTGGGTGGGAACAAGAGGAACCACGCACAGCAGGGACGCTGCCTGGCCCTGGGTAGGAGAGGCAGGATTCTCCATGGTGCAGAAGGTCTAGCAACGTTCAAGAGCTGCTCCAC
The DNA here is from genome assembly GCA_008921705.1 of Burhinus oedicnemus. Classification (NCBI taxonomy): domain Eukaryota; kingdom Metazoa; phylum Chordata; class Aves; order Charadriiformes; family Burhinidae; genus Burhinus; species Burhinus oedicnemus. The sequence continues at coordinate 1,479,057 of VFFE01007689.1, read as the reverse complement.
AGGGGAACGTGGGGCAGGAGCCAGGCAAGGTGTGCGCTGTATGAAGATGCTGGGATGGCTGGTGAAAGAGTTTTCATTCCCATAGGATTAAAGAAGGGCCTTCCACAACAGCCATTAAATCACAGAATCGCAGGATGGTTTGGGTGGGAAAGGACCTTTAAAGGCCATCTAGTCCAACCCCCTGCCATGGGCAGGGACATCTTCCACTAGATCAGGTTGCTCCAAGCCCCGTCCAACCTGGCCTTGAACACCTCCAGGGATGGGGCTTCTCTGGGCAACCTGGGCCAGGGTCTCACCACCCTCAGCGTAAAACTACATGTCCTTTAATCCATTTACTCGCCTGCTGGAGTCTGAAAAACTGAATAGACAGGCAAATAAATAAGCAATAGGAAGCACCTGATTGCATAAATAGACGGTGTTAAGCACAGCCATTGATTTTCAGTGCCCCAAACCAGCAAGAGGGAGGTCGAGTCGTGCCAGTTTGTCAATGTGGAATAATGTGGGCATGTCTAGGCTGCCCCATATCACCCAGCCCCTTCTGAAATAAAGAACTAATGGAGAATGTAGAAGTAAAGAATTAAAATAAGTCGATACCATTAATTTCAGCCTGCAGGGCATTACACAAAGCAGAGCCTGCCAGCGATCCATGGCTTTATAGAGGTGGTGGTGGGTTTGATGGGTAGCAGTGGGAGTGCCAAGGCAAAGGGGTTTTTCTACTGGAGTATCTCCTGCCTGAAGGTCCCAGGTGTCCCAGGATGAGCAGTGAAAACTCTGCATGACCCAACCATGCTCCTGGGCTCAGGTCAAGTGCTTCCCTCCCCTGCTGCACCCCAGCACGGCAAAGGTTCGGCTGCTGAAAACCACTTGCTTAAACAAAACAGACGCTTTCCCACCACGAGCGAAACCAAAAGCAACCCTGGAAACATCTGCGGTGGGAGCCACCGAGCAGAGGTCTCCCATTTCGTCACCCTGCCTTTGCCCCAGGCATCCTCTCCGAGGGAAGGAGTCCCACACCAACGGCACTGGAGCAAAACTACTGCTGACACGAAATGTCTTGCTTCCCCCACGCCGGCTCCAGCATGGCTCGGCTGATGTCCCTCGTGCGGGGGCAGCTCCGACAACTTCCATCTGCTCTGATTTTATGGGCACACTGGGAAATAACCCACACTAGGGCCCCACCTCAGTTCTGTTAACCCTGGAAGGGACATGGGAGCTGCCTGCTCGGGGCATCTCTCGGTGGGATGGGGTTGGAGCTGCCCTTCCTCCTTCAAATCAGCTGCTACAGTGCAGCCCCCCAGTCCTTTGTCACCATCTCATCTCGTCTCATCTCATCTCAATCTCATCTCTTCTACCATCTCGGAAAACCATCCCATGGGATATTGGGTAGGTCAAGGGCATGGACGGGATAAGAAGGGAACTAAGTTTCATGGAAGATGATCATGGGCAACAGACAATCTCAGCTGCTCCAGAAGAACTGGAGGCTGGGAGAAGACAGCCAGGGAAGAGATATGTTCTCCCTTATTCCCTTTCCCTAACGCCTGGGATTAGAAACAGGGCTTGGGGATGGGCAGATCACCGCGTTGATCCTGTTTGGTGGCTCCCAGGTTTTGGCATTTATCCTTCAGAGCTATTCCCACACCAGTGAGCCCTGTGGTCCATCTCCTCCTCCTGGGTACGTCCAGGCAGCTCCATGAGCAGAGATGGTCCCATCCCCCGGGACAGCCAGTGGGATGGGACACGGGGAGCAGCTGGGGTGGAGGATGGAGGAGCGCTGGGAGGGGTGGTTGGGAGAGGCTGAGCAGCACTGCAGACACCCTGCCAAGCTGGTCTCCACCCCGTGGAGGAGAAAAACCCTCCAAAACCATCAGGATGAGGACTTTCGTGATGTGCGCGGATCTGACAGCCAGATGGGACCGTTGCAATGACCCCGCCAGACCCGCTGTGAGCCAGCACATCCCACCCAACGAGTCGTGCAAGCGGATCCAGGCGGGCGGTGGATCCCAGGCATCCTCCCTCCTGGTGACACAGATGCTTAAGACCCAGAGCCCCTCTGCACTGCGAGGCCAAACCCTCTCCGAGACACGAGAGCTGCTTGGCGTTGGAGACGAGCCTGGGGACCTCCCCAAGCTGCCATCACCAGCAAACGGCCTCAAAAGCCAGAACCTGGGGTAGCTAAGGTCTTGGGAGAAGGAAAATGCACCCCCAGGGAGGCAGCCCTGCATCTCCCAGGACTGGCTGGGAGCGCAGCAGATTCATCCGAGGACATTTGGAGCCGGGGATAAAGCTAGCTGGGCACAAAGCTCCTAAAATTACCCAGCCCCACGTTCCATCGCCGTTGACAGAAAGCGGGGAGGGTGGAGGGATGGGGAGGGGAGGAGGTGGGGGCTGCCAGGAATGTGTCAGGGCAGCGGCTGATAAATCAGGTGCCGGCCCGTTGGGAGGGGACTTGTTTTGCTTTCTGCTCACGTTAATTGGAGTAACGTGGTGCATGGATGTCAGGCTCCCTGACGGTCCCCTTCCTTGGTGGCTTCATCCAACTGCATGAGGTTCAACAAGGCCAAGTGCCGGGTCCTGCACTTGGGTCACAACAACCCCATGAACGCTCCAGGCTTGGGGAGGAGTGGCTGGAAAGCTGCCGGGCAGAAAAGGACCTGGGGGTCCTGGTGGACAGCCGGCTCAACGTGAGCCAGCAGTGTGCCCAGGTAGCCAAGAAGGCCAAGGGCACCTTGGCCTGTATCAAGAATAGTGTGGCCAGCAGGAGTAGGGCAGTGATGGTGCCCCTGTACTCAGCGCTGGTGAGGCCACAGATTGAGTCCTGTGTTCAGTTTTGGGCGCCACAGTCTAGGAGGGACATGGAGGGGCTGGAGCGTGTCCAGAGAAGGGCAACAGAGCTGGTGAGGGGTCTGGAGAACATGTCATGAGGAGCAGCTGAAGGAATTAGGATTGTTTAGGAGGAATTAGGATAGTCTGGAGAAGAGAAGGCTGAGGGGAGACCTTATTGCTCTCTACAGCTCCCTGAAAGGAGGTTGTAGTGAGGTGGGAGCTGGTCTCTTCTCCCAAGTAACAGGCGATAGGACAAGAGGAAACGGGTTCAAGTTGCACCAGGGGAGGTTTAGGCTGGACATTAGGAAAAAATTTTTCCCTGAAAGAGTTATCAACCATTGGAACAGGCTGCCCAGGGAGGTGGTTGAGTCACCATCCCTAGATGTGTTTAAAAGTCGTGTAGATGTGGTGCTTAGAGACATGGTTTAGTGGCAGCCCCGGTAGAGTAGGGTCAGTGGTTGGACTGGATGATCTTAAAGGTCTTTTCCAACCTAAATGATTCTATGATTCTATTCTATGATTCAAGAAAGGGTGACATCCTCCCCACAGCATTGGGGGGAAGAGAGGGCACCGGCGGTGGGTGGGCAGCTGTGAAAACCTCAAAGCAGTGGATGCAACGTGGTCCCAGCAGCCCTGAACCAGGCATCGGGAGCCAACGTCCCCCAAGGACCGGGGAAACGACCCCAATGAGCTGCCGGTACCCAAGGGTGATGGTTGGCCTGGATGGGGAGATGTAGCTGCTGCGGCTCAAACCACCTCTGTCCCCTCCCCGCTCAGCAGACAGCCAGAGGGAGTAAGTGCCTTGGCGTCAGCCCCTTCCTTCTCCATCTAGTATTTCAGCTGGAAGCAGCAGAAATAAAGCTCTGCTCGGAGTTGGTGGTTTCGTAGCAGAGGAATAGCCCGTTGCATCTCCACGGGTGCAACCCGAAAGCGTGGAAGTGGGGCAGCAGCTGCCCCTCAACCTCTCGCTCTGCCCCCAAGAGTTTGCACTGGGCTCTTCTGTGTTTCTCCATGGTTTTTTCCTCCTCCCATGGCCAATTCATTCACTTGGGACCGAATGAGCCACCGTGATCAGGCCATGGCATTTAACAGCCACCCTGTGTGAATTTCCCCAGCTCCTTTTGGACCTGCTTGGGTTTCTGCCTCCACAAAGTCCTGCAGGACGGAGCTCCAGGCAGGTGAGGAGGCAACGTGTGGGAAAGGGCTGCCCTGAGCCTCTCCTGGACTTGCTGCCCACCATTTCATGAGGTTTCCTCTTGCTCTTGTGCCATAAATCATGAGGATGCTCATGACTTTGCTGGCTCCTATCACAGCCCTGCTCAGCTGCCCCTCTTCCTGGAGAGCCTGACCTTTTCCCTTCCCCATCATCCCATGAAGCCAAGCTGCTCCCACGGAGTGCAGCTCCCTTCACTCCCTCTCCTATTTTAGCCTTTAAAATCTTTGAAGCAAAAGCCACCTCTCCCTTGGTGCAGCACAGAGGGACCTTCCTCTTGCTGCTCCCCGGACACGTCAAGCAACTGGACTAGGATCCACCACAGCAGACATGGGTTTCTCCAGTGCAGGCATCTCCACCTGAGCTGGTCCCCTTGGAACTGGGCTGTCCTAGGAGATCTAGTGCTGTGGGATGCAGAGAAGTGGGTGATCCCACAGCAGCAAGACAGTAAGATACGAAAGAGCTGGAAATTCCTGGTATCAGAGAGGAAGAAATGTTCAAGCAGATGGTTAACAGCAACATTCACAAGATAATGGCATGACAAACGGCTGGACCTTGGCAGATAGTTAACGGAGTAGATGCTTAGCTGACTGAGGGGGGAATAACGAGGCAACCATATAAATACCAAAGAAGAGGGATCAGCAGAACTAGGGTCAATGGTCAAGTTAGCAGGGATGGGTTGTTTATTTCACCATGATAAGGGTGGTGAGACCCTGGCCCAGGTTGCCCAGAGAGGTGGTGGATGCCCCATCCCTGGAAACATTCCAGACCAGGTTGGATGGCGCAACCTGGTCTAGTTGAAGATATCCCCGCTCATGGCAGGGGGGTGGACTAGATGGTCTTTAAAGGTCCCTTCCCACCCAAACCATTCTGTGATTCTGTGATTCTATGATTTGGGGGGGGGCTGAGGGCGGTAAAGGAGGAGAAGACAAGAGGAGGAAAATGGAGTAAAGGGATGTACGGTAAAGTGAGTGGAGCGATCGATGATGACTGAGGGTAGCTGGTGGGCAGCCCTCTGCTTGATCACTGCAGTACAAAGCAGGACAAAACCCCACCATCTGCCACACTAAGTCTGACTCACTTCCATAGTTAGGAGGGACCTGGCAGAGTTTTCCCAGGCATCGTTGAGGGAACCTTGGGAGCTTTCTTCCTATCGTGGATGGGGGAGCCTTTGGAGGGTCCCAACTGCACAGAGTCCAAGGTGATGGAGATGCCTGAACACTGCAGACACCTAAACAGCGATGTCTGATGGATTTGATGCACCCTGAGACATCTGCACAGGACATCCTCACGCCACAGGGACCATTTCCACCACCACCCAAAGCACTGAGGACACCCTCCTCCTCACGACAGCTTCATGCACCAGTGAGGGAGCTGCTTACAAGAGGTTTTCAGCTTACCCCGTATCATGGAGATGTTCTTCAGCACGATGGAGTGCTCCCAGTCCTTCAGCCGCAGGTCCTCTGTCACGTTGTTGAGAATGGCCAGCTCGTGCTTCAGCTGCTCCTCCATGGCTATATGGATGAGACGCATCTGCCGGGCATCTTCAGTGGCATTGCTGATCAGCACCTGCAGGTCCTGGATGCGGGTATGGTGGATGTTCACGTCATAGGAGAAGGTCCTGTTCATGGTGTCCACGGCCCCGCTCACGGCCGTCACCTGGTCGCTCAGGCTCTCCACCCTGCTGCCCAGGTGGCTCAGGAGGTGGTCATGGTGCTGCAGCAGTAGCCGGCTGCTGTTGCCTTCCACAGAAAGCTTGTACATCTCCTGCTGAGCCGTGTCGCTCTGCTGGGTCAAGCTGTCCCAGAGGTTGGACACTGCCTTGTCGGTTTGGCTGGCCTGGGTCTGCAGGCTCCAGAGAAGCCCTTCCAGCTTCTGCAGTGACCCCGTCATGAGGAACAAGGAGTCCGAGTGGTTCTGCAGGAGGTCCTGGAGCCTCCAGATGTGATCCAGCACGTCCCCCTTCAGAGGTAGGTGCAGCAGCTTCAGCTGCATGTCCCGAAAGCTCTCATTGAGGCGGTTGACGTTCCCCATCAGTGCCTTCAGGTCCTCAGGGGATGTCTGTGGCCTGGAGACTGCAAGGGATGGAGAGAAGGGGTCATCAGAAACCATCCCATGGAGGCAGGGATGCACCTGAGAGGTGCAACCCTGTCTCCTCCCAAGGAGTGCTTGGACAACCCTCTGTTCCTTGGTGCTCGGAGGCGAAAGCCCTACCTCAAACCCCAAAAGGTTCATCCCATCAGCCCCTCTTTGGCCCCACAACTTTCTCCATGGTTGGAGAAGGAGGCTGGTTGCTGAAGGGCTGGAGAAGGAGGCACCTTGCTCAGGAAGGACAGCAAAGGCTCCCAGCTTTGAGGTGGCTCTGGGCTTTGCCAGATGGGTCACGATGCTACAAAGCTCTGCCTCGTGGCTTCGCCCGGCTTGTGTTTGCCTTTGGTCAGAGGACTGGCTGCTAACAGCATCCGCTTCCCTTTCCTAAAACCAGACCTTAAAAACTGCTTCTTCCCCCACTGAGGTTTTAATTTTCATTTTAACAATCAGGTTTCCCTTCTGGCCGCTGATCCTGGGCCTGAGCTCAACCCCTTGCTCCATAATGAAGACCATCAGGCTGGTTCGGCAGGTCTCCACGGCTCCGGGTGCGGTTTGCTGTCAGCCTCCAAGCACCGCATCCCGGGGCTGCCAGGCCTCTTCCCGGGGTTGCCAGGGCTCTTCCCAAGGGAGGAAACCCACCCCGGCTCAGGAGCATCCTTCACCCCCTGCCTCTACATCCCTGGTGGGAGAGAGCTCCTGGCCACTCAGGCACCCACCCCAAACCCCTCCTGGCCTCACAGCAGCTCCCAGAGCACCGAGATGGGATGTGGGGAGGGAACCTGGAAATTTGGGAGGAACCTCTTGCTCTCAGTGGCTCCTAGCACTGCTCCAGCAACCCCCTTGCCCAGCAAGCCCAGTAGCACCCAGTAAAGCCCAATCTTGGACCCCATCACCCCACTGCACACCTTGGCACACCCCAAAACCGCCGATCCAGGCTTGCATCGACGCTGGGTCTCCAACGCAGCCTGAGGTGGGAGACTCAAAGCCAAACCCACAAGAATAATGAGATTTTTTTTTTTTTCTTTTAAAATAAATAATCCTCATTGTTCTTTAAGCTGCGGTGGGGCTTTGGCTGGCGTCACGCCGCGGGCTGGCGCGAGACCGTCCTGGCAGCTCAACCCCTCACTTCCACGGAGGAGAAATTGAGCGAAGGCATTTGGTTTGAATTAAAATCGTGGGAGTAAGGAGAGGGCGAAATCAGCCGTGCACACGCGAGGGCTCGGGGCCACCCGCAGCGGTGGCACTGGGTGACCTGAAGCGGGGGACACCAGGGGGACCCGCTGTGCCCAGAGAGGGGACTCTGGGAGCACCGTGGGGCGAGCAGCCGCCCCCCAGCTCTGCCATGGGCTGGCGGGTGCCGTCATGGAAAAGCTGAGCATCTTCCAGGCACCGAAGGCACCTTTCCCCCATTAATTAGCCCTCATTAATAAATCCTGCTGCTGGATTATGCCAGCTTCCCAGGCTGGACTGCAGAGTGCCAGCTTGGAGCTCTTCTCCTGGGGCATGGGGACGCTGTTTGGTCCCCTCTGCATGTCCCTGCTTGTCACCTGCATCACTGCAGGGAGGACATCTCAATGTCACCGGTCATCGCCTGTCCCTGCTGTGCCGGGCACCCAGCGGGCTCCATCTCGGGGGGGCCTTTGCCTGTGGGGGTTCACGACAGGGAAAGCAACCAAGTGACATGCCCAAGGCCACCCCGAGAGGGGACAACTGGCAAGGAAAGACCTTGGGAAAACCAAGACAACCACAGCTTCCTTGCAACGAAACCAAGGGGAAAAGCAACCCTGTGGAGCCAGCACAAGGAGAAGTAACCCCAACCCCAGGTCCTGCGGTGGCCGAGGGCTGGGAAGCACCAGCGAGCTCCCCCCTTCGCACCTGCGGTTAGCTGCAAAGCCTGTGGAATTCCCCAAATTCCCATAAATCGCTTCCAAGAGCCAGCCGGGATCCCCGCGGCTCTGCTCTGCCCAGCTCTGGCACCGCAGCCACCAAAACCCAGACACAACCCAGGCTGCTCCGCAGCATCCCGCAGCCAAAAGCCACGCCGGGAACCTTCCGAGCAGCAACACCTCCAGCCTCGGGCTCTCCTGCCTCCCACATCTTCTGCCTCCCACATCTTCTGCCTCCCACATCTTCTGCCTCCCGCTTTCTACCAGTCGGACTAATCCTGCCGCAAGGCGGAGGCAGGGACACTGCACCGCACACTGTCACTGCTGCAGGGACGTGGGTGCGCACCATGAGCACCTGCACCCTTACATGCACCCAAAACCTCTCTGCCCCTCTTTTAGGCTCACGTACAGCCAAGGTGATGCTGCAAAGCAGGTGTGTGTGTGTTGGATACGGATGCTTTCACCATCCTTGGCAATCCAGCTTTTGCAGCGTTACACAGCTGCAGAAAACCAAGAGGCTGCACGCAAAATCTTGCAGGACACCTAGGTCTGGTCTGCAAGCTGGAAGCCCTGATGATGATTTGGAGCCAGCTCTGAGACCTGGGGTATTGCCACCGGCTCCCCTGGACTTTATTTCTGTGGGGAAGTCGGGCAGATGCGGAGCGTGAGGTTCAACATGCGACTGGACACACAACGGCAGCGGGGCTGGGCATCCCACGCCTCCAGCCCAAATAGCACGGAATAGAATCTCAGAATGGTTTGGGTTGAAGGGACCTTTAAAGACCATCTAGTCCAACTCCCCTGCCATGAGCAGGGGAGGTTTAGGATGGATATTAGGGAAAATTTCTTCACTGAGAGGGTTGTCAAGCACTGGAAGAGGCTGCCCAGGGCAGTGGTGGAGTCGCCATCCCTGGAGGTGTTTAACAGCCGGGCAGACGTGGTGCTGAGGGACACGGGTTAGTGGTGGACGTGGCAGTGCTGGGTTGATGGCTGGACTTGATGATCTGAAAGGTCTCTTCCAACCCAGGTGATTCTATGATTCTAAGTTGTTCAGAACCCAACACCCAACCTAAACCTTTCTATGATCCTACAGCCCCAACCCTGCATGGAAGCATCTCCTTCCACATTTCGGGAAGGGTGGAAACCAAGTCCTGGGCTGGGGAAAATAGCTGCAGGAGAATAATTTGGGGAAGGATGGGCAGGATGGGATGGTGGAGAGCAGCCAGCACTTGGCACCAGCGTGAGTCTCAGGGTTTATCAGCCACGGGGATGGGGGGCCCCGCTGCCGGCAGCTCAGGTTTGCTCCGTGTCCCAGGGACACACCGGCTGCAGGCACAGACCAGCTTTGGAGCACGGAGCAGGAGGAGTTTGCGCTGGAGCTGATGGGGGAGCACTCACGCGATGGCTCACCACGGAGCTGGGTCTGTTGCCTTCATCTCCTCCAGCATCTTCAGGTGGTGAGTTTTGGGGCTACAACTCTCGAAACGGAAGGTGCTCGTTTCCTTGGATGCTTCTGGCAGGCACCCAGGAGTGCCACGCGCGGAGACGTGGCTGGTTCTAAATGCAAATCTGAGCACGGAGATGGGGTGCAAGCCAGACACCCACCTGTACGCATGGTTCAGGTGCCCACACGAAATCACTTGGCTCATTAGCCACGTCCTAACGAGCCCTGCCTGGCAGGGCAGAGCAGCTCAGGGTTGGGCGCCCGGGTGTGGGGCCAGGCAGGGATTTGGGTTCAAACACCGAAGTGCAGGTCTACGCTTGCAGGCGCTGGGACTTAACGCAGACCTTGCAAAAAAGGCGAGATCAGAGACCTAATTTGGGGCTAGGTGCTTTTTTGGGGGGGACGAGGAGTGGGACAGGGACAGGGACAGGGACAAAGGGAGTGTGAGTCTCCAGGAGCCAGAAAACTGCTGCCAGGCTTGCGAGAGAGGATATTAAAAGTAGGCTGCGTTGAAACCACGCCGGCTCTGTTGCCGAAAACATCCTGTTTCCGCAGCTCCGAGGTGGCTCGCAGTATTTTTAGCAGTTTACTCATTTTCTAACCCATTTCCACGGAGCGCGTTGCGAGTCGCAGGACACCTGCCCAAGCCGGCTTCAGAACGATGCCCTGGGGGAGCTGCCTCGCCAAAACCACCAGGTTCACGTGGAGGGGACACCAGCACGTGTCGGGGGGTTTATCTCTGGGGGGGTTCCCCTGCAATGCCCCAGCCCTGCCGGGAAGCACCGTGGGGTGTGCAAGTGTGTGTTTGCACACTCATGCGTGTTTCCGTGCGGCTTTGCATGTGTATGCATTTCCCAGGGAGGTTTGGGGGGAATTTTCCTCCTTTCCTGTGGGCAGGATGGGAAGCAGTGGAACAAGGCTGGTGGAGCATCCCCGCTCCATGTCGCTGGCCCTGGGATGGAGGGATGCTGGCAGCAGAGGGCATGGACCAGGGGCACAGTTTCCCCATCGCCCTTGCTCAGGCAGCGTGGTGGGAGTTGCTTTTTGGGGAGCAGCTGGGGTATCAG
>VFFE01007689.1:1441999-1457249 GCA_008921705.1 Burhinus oedicnemus | reverse complement strand
GGGCAGGAGCATCACCCGGGGAACCGGCGCAGGAGCATCCCCCGGGGGGACAAGGGCAGGAGCATCCCCCGGGGAGACAGGGACAGGAGCATCCCCCTGGGGGGGTTGCGCAGGGGCAGGGGGGGCTGGGGCAGGAGCATCCCCCGGGGGAACCGGGGCAGGAGCATCCCCCGGGGGGACAGGGACAGGAGCATCCCCCGGGTGCACTTGTGTCGTGGTTTGGGCCCTCAAACCAGGACAACTTGGCTCGGGGGGATGGGGGAATTTCCCCCTGGAATTCTTGCCCCTGGGGCAGGAGGTGGGTGCGTGGGGCAGTCCATGTCCCATCTCCAGTGGGTCTCCACGGCTTTCATTCTCCTTGCCCAATTCCTGACCAGCTGAGCCCACAGTGGGCAGGAGCAACCGCAGCCCCCGGAAAGGGGAGAGGTGCTTGTCCCCTGCTTCGCCCATAGGGAAACTGAGGCACGGAGGACCAGAGGGAGCAGAGCTGACCCCAAACCACCGCTGCTCTCGGCCTTGGTGTGGGCCACGCAAAGCGGTGCAAGATGTGCACCCACTATGGCCAATCTCTGGGAGTGGGCAAGGTGGGGCTTTAAGGTCCTCTGCAAGTCCCCCGCGGCCTGTGGGGTGCTGCCCGCTCCCCACTGCAGCCTGCAGCCGAGCCAGGCCACTCGGGCTCACAGCACGGTCCCCAGGACCCTGTGTCCCTATCCCATCCCTGGTCCTGCGGCAGAGCAAAGCACCCTCCAACATCTCTGCAGGGTGGGGGGAACTGGCTCGGCTGGGTGGCACGATCAGGAGGGTGACTGTTGGGGTGGGTGTGCGTGGGTGCACTGCTCCCTTTCTGGGAACGCCGCTGGAGCGAGCTCTGGGCAGACTGGGATGGTGGGGTCATTGCTGGCTCGTGTCTGGTTCACCACTCGTAGGGCTGACGGGGCCAGGAGAGCTGAGCACACTGCGTCATGCAATGAGCCACTCGGTCCCCCAGGTGCCATCAGACAGGCCGTGACAACGCACCTTTTTGGAAGTCGTAAACATGCTGGGACTGAGACCTAGACCTGGGATGAGGACGCCAAGACCTGGGCAAGCCCTCCTTACCCAGGGGCATCTCCAGCCGTGGTGCCGTCCTGAGGGACACGCATTGCCTCTTCCATCAGGAGGAAAGCTCTCCAGGGGTGCAACCACACTTCTGCAGGTCACCTCCCACCACGGTGCAACGTGAGGCCACGGCCGCTGCCTCTCACAGCCACCCCTGACCAAGGCTTCTCCATGGGACACCTACCAAGGACACCCCGAAGGTCTGGGACAAGGAAAGACGGGACAATCCGGGTCTGAACAGCTTGGGGGAGGGCTCTGACCGCTGAGCTGCCTTTCTTCTCAGAAAGGGCAAAAGCATCCTCAAAGCCTGCTGCATTCACACCTGGCCAAACATCTGCAAACGGTGCCCCAGTGAAGCCAAAGCTGCAGCAAACCACGGCATTTATTGTAGAGTATTCCCAAGGTTTCGTCTTAATACAAAACACCTGACCAAGCAGCCTGGTTACTTCTTTTGCATTAAAAAAAAAAAACAACCAAACAACAAACTAGTCACGTGTAATCCAAAAAGGTCAATATTTTATTAGATTTCAGGTAATTTCCAGCCGAGTTGTGCTTCTGCATCTTTACAGCCTCCTCTGTTTATACGCCACACAGTAAATTTGCCATTGGAGGGTTCTGGGTTTGACTCAGGCTTAGGTGAGTCTCGCTCTGCTGGATTCTACCGGAAAACTGAAACACGTGAGGAAAAAAAAAAAGAGTATAAAAACTATGCACAAGCTACAACTAACTTTTAGCATAAATGCAATTAAACTCATACACGTCATCTATTGCCCTGTTTCCTGAAAGACCTCCAACAAAGCAGCTGGGGCACCTCCAGCGCTCACCAAACAAGGTCCGCATGGGGAAAAGCCCCTTCACGAGGGGCTGGCGGATGTGACATGGGACCTACAAGAGATCCAGACCCTCCTGGGTCCTTATGAGCCGGTGTTTAAGCTCCTGAACCGAACCCGTAACGTCTCTAAAATTCCCACTTCCTTGGCGGTCAACACAGAAAAGCAATGTTCTGATTGGTTAAAAGCAATTAAGGATAAAAGCAAAAAAGAAGTATTTTTGATGAAAAAGAAAAAAAGAAAAGAAAGACTCTTCTTGCAGGTCTTTTTGGTCAGGCCAGCTGTCACAGGGATTTCGGCAAAGCCTGGATTTCTTGGCATTCCTTCTGCAAAGCTGCAAAGAGAAGAGCAAAATGAAACAGATTTAGTTGTTGGCCTCTTTTTTTGTAGAAGGGGAAGAAAACAGTAATATATTCAGTAGAAATGAAGGAGAACATGCAAGTATGCTCAGCGGTCATGGACCCCAGCTGTTTATTTAGGAATATACGGTGGGAAAAGACACACAGCATCCCCAGTCTGTCCCCAGGTCCTCTGCCACCCACCACATTCATCCCAGAGAGGAGAAGTTGGACCATACCTGGCAGCACCCCAACCAGTTGGTCCCACGGACGAAAGGTGAGGCTGAGCATGTCGGAAAAGTCCTTTTCCAGCATCTTGGTGATATGCTCCTGCTATGGCAGAGGACGACAGCGTCAGATGTCAGACAGAGCCATTAAGCTCCAGGATACTCCCAGTTTGCACTATTATCTGCTGGGACTTGCTGAGGTTGTAACACTGGTGGTGGCAGCTTTGACCTGGGCATACCCAAAAAACCCACTGGGGAAGCATCAAAACTGATCTTCCACACCCAAAGCAGAAGAGGAGTTTAGTAGGTGAGTCTACATCCCACCTAGGCACCCGTCACCTCCGGTCAAGTCAGATCTTTGGCCAGCGTAACGGAACTTCACTCCAATAACTGTGGCGAGTCTTGGCGCGTGTGATGGCAGCCTGAATCCATCAGGTTTCAACACACAAGAATGATGTGAATCGTCAGAGATGAGGTAGAAGAGCTCCTATGAGGTCAGGCATCAGGAAAGGAAGAGACCAAGCTAGGAAATTACTACCTAGAAAATTATAATCTTGCTTGCTAAGTAAGAAGGCGGCAAAGGTGGTTTTGGAGACAACCAGGGAACAGAATCCAAACAAAAATCAGCTGAAGCTGATCAAGAGCTCATTTTCTCATTGAAATTTCCAACGACCGTCACATTTATAACATTGCACAACAACCTGCACCTCGCACAATTGCTCTGTCATCTTAGTAGCTACGTCCCACACGGTCCATAAAATTTCACCGAGCGTTAAAAGTGGGCTGCAGCGACCACCAGTCCAGCCATTAACTTGTCTGTCGCACTTCCTGGGTTGACAACAGCAGGTTTTGAAGCATCACGCACCCTCAGATGCTGGAACTGGCTCTTCATCTTCTCCTTTGCTTTTTCGAACATCTCCCTCCTTACCTCCACCTCAGTGTCGTGTTCCAGACAGGTTTTTATCCACTCACGTGTCTCCTTCCCCATTATCTGAGCAGCCCCTCTTGCAACGATGGGAAACGTCAACACGCTGTTGTTGATGCTAAAGCCATGCTGCCTGGGAACCAGCCAGTGGCCCATTTCCACCTCCCAGTCCCCCTCTTCCCAGCCTCCTTTTGCCGTCCTAAAACATTCCTTCGTCCAACAGCAAAACCTTCAAGCTACCTCCTTCCAGTTCTCTTCCAGCTTTCCCCAGTAGCCCTCAACAAGGTCTCAACTCCCCAACCCTACATGCTGCTCTCTCCATCCTGGGAAAGAAGAGCCTCCAGTTGACCCACAAGAGAAGCGTGATGGGTTTATGTGGTTTGGTGATCAAGGGATGGGACAACAGTATCAACAAGACAAGTGATTTATGCAGTAGGTTTTGGAACTCAAACATTTTCTCTGGAAATAAGATTGTGAACACATCACCCAAAGGCACAAATTTACACATCCTCCTTCAGCCAGAGAAACTAAAGATTTCTGTACCTAGACTCCACGCAAGAGCTGCGAAAACCTGTCCCAGGGCCAGACAGTGAACTCACAGTGGCAGACGCGGAATTAGACGGAGAACCAGTCCTACCTTCGTAACACAGCGATAAGGTGCTTTGCATGGAGAACACAAGGGACTCAGAGATACTGGGTTTTTTCCAAAGAACTTCTCTTTCAAGGGCTTTCGTGATGATGTTTGTCTGCAGGAATTGATGTCAAGTGTTTAACAGCATCTCTCCAAAGTCTCATTTGCCAGCAGGATCCAAACAAACACTTCCATGCCCAGGAGCAGGCAGAGCTCGCCGGGCGGTTACGCAGAATTGGGATGGTAAAACTGAGGGATATTGGGCTGCATCTACACCGCTAAAGACATTCACTACAGCAGAGGTCTCGGGCCAACAGGCCAAATGGTGCAGAGGGCTTCAGGATGCTCCCACCACACCAAGGCGTGCTGGTGGTGTCCCCATGGCCAGCGGGCAGGAATTTGTGTGCACATGTGTGATTTTTCCAGTTCCAAGTGCCCATAATAACAACGAACCTGTCTTCAGGCTGACTTGACGGGTGGTTTAATAGCATGGCCCCGAAGACAAGTATTGCACAGACTTTTAAGACTGAGTTTGTATCCTGGGCTGGACGTACCCAGCCACGCTGCCAGGAGCTCCTTGCAGTGCCGGGTGTTATTATTATTAGCTCTCAAGCTTAGGAGCAAATCCATCATGCTCTCATCACCTGGGCTTCCCATTTAGTTTCCATGACCTTCCAGCAAGGCATCTCACAAACCGCCCAGCGTTGCCCCAGGGATGAAGCAGGAGCTGAGCATTAAACGCAGTTCTGCTGCAGCCCGTGCCGAGTGATAACTACTGCTTATTAGAGGTCCCTCCTAAATGACCATTAGATAGACGATGGGCTTCCCCCCGCTGGCTGTCTCTCCAGGAGTCACTGCTTTCCCAGGCACAGGAGGGGACAGCAAGGGGAGGGGAGCTGTGCCGGTGACATTGATCCTGCCCCCAGGCCAGCCCAGGCTGAGGATTTGATCGTTGCTATTTTATTCTCTGCCAATCAAGGCAAGTTTCTCTTTTTCAGAAGACACAAGACAAATTCACTTTCTTCTTTTCTTTGGGGAACGGGAGATAGGAAGACAGTAATTTTCTTTCTTATTCTGTCTGAGCCCACGGAAAACACAGACCAGAAAGGACGGGGCTGTAAATACTGTGATTTCTATATTGCACTGCTAATGCGGCACATCAGCCCTGGTTTGCCAGGTCGAGAAAGGCTGGGAGCTGTTGGCTTTGGGAAGAACAGAAGAAATTGCGGGAGAGATGAGCAAGTTGCTGAGACACTGAAGTCAAGTAGAAGCTTTGCTGAAGAGAATGAACAATGGCGAGATATTTTTGGTTTGCGCCGCGACTGGACAAAGTCACGCTGTCTTCGGTCTCTTGGGGAAGAAGAAAGACCCGAGTGCTTCCCAGACCAAGTTGCCTGCGGGTGAGTTTCCAAGATTAGTTTCGTGGGGGGTATTTGAGAAGAGAAAGGTTAGATGGCAGTAAACATTTCGCCAGACGCGTGTATCACTGAGGGAATGAAGACAAGATGTACTGGGATACAAAAGGTTCTTTAGAGTTGTTTTATCAAGGATGAGAGTTGGGTCATCTTGTCCTGCCAAGCCAAAAGCATGGCTTATGAGATTTTGCTTCTTGGTGTTTATTTGGCTTTAGCAAGAGAATTAGCTCATTTGTTGCTTTGCTTCTACTAAAAAATGAGTGATGGCTTAAAAAATTCAAAATTCCTCTTGGCAATTTTTATGTAACTGCCCAGGAAAACAAAACAAAAAAAACCCCTCTTCTTCTGCTCTTTTATACATCCCATTGTGATCTTTTTGTTCCTGGCTTCCCAGTCGTTCCTGTTTGTCTCAACGTATGGAAACCATCTGCCCCTGCTTCGTCCTCCCCACAGCCTCACTTGGCTGCTAGCAGCCTGTCTGAGCATAAAATAAAGATCTCTGCAGGATTATGCATCCTGTCCTAAAAGAGGTAGGGCTAAAACCACCTCCTGTAGAGCCTCTCCCTTCACTGGCTGTAGGAGAAACCCAAACCACCGGCTCAGCTCAGATGAAGGGTCTCCCATGCCTGGCCCCACACCCCCAGCCGGTGCCTTCACAAGGAAGCCGAACACCCATCCCAGACAAAATCCAGGCACAGCGGGGCTCGCAGAGGAAAACAGCAGTTGCCTTCATTTTCGTACGTGTCTCCAGCTGAGGACCATCTCCTTGAAGAAGAGCATGGGGCTGTAGGGGCATGCAATGCCCCTCTCCAACCTCGTCCTGACATTGGAATATTTGTGCTCTCTTTCCAGGAGTCTTGCTGAAGAACAAATCCTGGAAGAACTTACTACTGGATGGGAAGACATCAGGCTCTGGTCCATGGCATGACCTTGTTCACCACCATCCTTGTCCAGTGCACTTCCCAATACCTGGCTAATCCTGCTGGCATGTAACCATGGAGCAACCTGGGCAGGTCTCTGACAACTTGTTTTAAGGCACGGCATCAACCACATCCCGGGCTGCATCCCCAGCAGCGTGGGCAGCAGGGCCAGGGAGGGGATTCTGCCCCTCGGCTCCGCTCTGGGGAGACCCCCCTGCAGTGCTGCCTCCAGCGCTGGGGCCTCGGCACAGGAGAGACATGGACCTGCTGGAGCGGGGCCAGAGGAGGCCACCCAGATGCTGCCAGGGCTGGAGCCCCTCTGCTGGGAGGCCAGGCTGGGAGAGTTGGGGGGGTTCAGCCTGGAGAAGAGAAGGCTGCGGGGAGACCTTCCAGCCCCTGCCAGTGCCTCCAGGGGCTCCAGGAAAGCTGGGCAGGGACTCTGGATCAGGGAGGGGAGCCAGAGGACAAGGGGAGATGGTTTTAAACTGGAAGAGGGGAGATTTAGATGAGATATTAGAAATATATTTTTCCCTCTGAGGGTGGTGAGACCCTGGCTGGGGTTGCCCAGAGAAGCTGTGGCTGCCCCATCCCTGGAGGTGTTCAAGGCCAGGTTGGACGGGACTTGGAGCAACCTGGTCTGGTGGGAGGTGTCCCTGCCTATGGCAGGGGGTTGGAACTAGATGGTCTTTAAGGTCCCTTCCAACCCAAACCATTCTGTGATTCGATGATCCTCACAATGGCACACTGGTTTGGAACAAATTCCTGCACTTTTATTACTTTTCAGCCGCTAATGGCAGGCAAAGACAAGCCCACAGTGGACAGGGCACTGCGAGCAGAGGCAGCAGGGAAGCCAAGCTGCAGGGCATGCGCAGCCATCACAGTACCCGTCTCCTCTTCTCTGTAGCCCCAGTACTCAAGAGTCCCAGCACTCTTGGGCACTGATGGTGAAACCCAGGTCCAACTTCTGCAGCACCTCTGAGTGTCTGGGCAGTCCCTTCGAAAGCACGCCAGCGTGCAATACTTACAGAGCGGTCCCTAAAGTAGTGCAAGGATGCTCGTGCCACTGTGCGTCACAGCTCGGGTACCGGAGAACATCGATGCTACGGGCTGTGCACCTCCAGCCCACCCTTGCTGGGCTTCGCCATGGACCTTCTCTGCTTCAAACCTCCTACACATTTCCAATTCTCATCCTTTGTGCCCTCTGCCATTGGCTTCGCTCCTGGGACCTATTGGCTTCCCTCTTTTTTCGGGGATGGGAAGGCTATGTGAATATTTGCGCTGCAGACAACCAGGTCGCAGCGATATCTGCTCCAGCTTCTGCTGGGTGCATGGCCCCGATACATGAGGCTGTGAACTCCGCCACCAAGATGGGACATGGACCAAAGCGCAGCAAGTGTTTGGGGACAATGGGGGGTCACCAGCAGGCAGCTGGAGATGAAACATGACATTTTTAAGGCAGAATCTGCCAGGAAACAACTACCAGGAGCTGCCACTGTGGGAACCCCTCGGAGCAACAAAAAGTAGCAATGCAAGGTTATGGAAAAAACAAACCAGGATGATATATCAATGCATAAAATACACGGCCTCCCCCCCCACACATACAAAGAGCTTACAAAAGTATCTCTACGTGTTTTTTTTCTTTTTCTCATTCCCTGCTTATCATTTGGCCTCTAACCCCGGGGCTTCATCTTTAATATATACCTATATGGAGGTGGAGCTATATACATGCTCGACGTGAAGTCATTCTGTTTTTATACTGAAAACGCTCCGTGGTGCTCAAGGTAAAGAAGCTGAGAAGCATTTAACGAATGCCGAGCAAACATCTCCCAGTGTATAAAAGGGGCACGGTCTAACAGCCCTTTTTTATCGGGGTGTGTCATGTTCCGGGGGCTGTTTGGGCTGTCACGGTCCAGCTTCCTCCAGCAGAGAGACCTTGGCAGGTGCCCATCGGTTTGCCTCAGGTCTGTGCGTGTTTATGCCGGTACAACCAAGAACGAGGGTGCTGCTGCACGGTCCTGCAGACGGTGCAGGAAAGGAAGAGACAGAGCAGACGGCCTCTGCGTTTAATTAAACGTATTCAGGCACAAATCAGTGACTGGAGGGGTTTGTAACAGCACAGCAGAGGATAACGGTTGGACTCGATGACCTTACGGGTCTTTTCTGACCTACATTATTCTATGATTCTATGATAACCCATGCAACGCCCACAGGACAGCACTACGCTTCCAGGTGCCCCAAATCACAGAATCACAGAATCCTCTAGGTTGGAAGAGACCTTTAAGATCATCGAGTCCAACCATCAACCCAGCACTGCCACGTCCACCACTAACCCGTGTGCCTCAGCACCACGTCTGCCCGGCTGTTAAACACCTCCAGGGATGGCGACTCCACCACTGCCCTGGGCAGCCTCTTCCAGTGCTTGACAACCCTTTCCGGGAAGAAATAGTTGAAAAAACTGGCCACAAAATATTAACTCCGTTGGAAGTTCAGATGATGCTATTTATGTTTTCATGGCAAATGGAAAGAAAAGAGCCTATCATATTTAATGGGAAAAGACATATATGTAAACGTTAGCACCATAACTGGTACACTTGTTACCAAAATTAAAAAATGAATAATTCTTCCCAGCCAGCAAACTCTCTATAAATGACTCTATCTGCATCTTCTCCTTTATTGCTCTGCCCTTCTTGGTTTTCAAGAACTGGTTCCTCTCCAAAATGCCACTGTGCGTGCTTGGAGCCTTCTAGATTACAAAAGATAGCAAATGTGACAAGGAGAACATTCCCAATGCTACCAAACCTCCCCTGACCCAAAGCAAAGCTGCCAACAAGTCTGTCAGAGACTGGTGGAGCCCCCACACCAGCTACCCCGGCACTGCCAGGCCAGCACCAGGCAGGACCAAGACAGGGCTTGTGGTCTTCTGGTCCAGAAGCCACGTACACGGCAATGCCGAAGCAACCCCTGCATCTCTGCCGTGGCGAACAAGGGCCCTTGGTGACTCCTTTTTATAATCCATGGGAGGCATCGGTCATCCTCGAAAGAGAAACAGGGCTTTTCTCATTTCTGCTCTTTGGAAATCGTAGAACCATCGCATCATAGAATGTGTTGGGTTGGAAGGGACCTTCGAAGGCCATCTAGTCCAACCCCCTGCCATGGGCAGGGACATCTTCAATGAGATCAGGATGCTCAGAGCCCCGTCCAACCTGGCCTGGAATGTTTCCAGGGATGGGGCATCTACAACTTCTCTGGGTGTCGTGGTTTATGCTGGAATGGCCATGAAACGAACAACGGATGCTCTCTAACTTCTCTGCCAAGTGACTGAAGAATGAGAGAGAGACTTAGGAGTTTAAAAGAAACTAAACTACTTTAATGAAACATTAATAATAAAATAATTAAAAGAAAAGATAATAATATTAATAAGAAAATTATGAAATATATAAAATATACAAAACCGTATCAAGCTCCCAGGATGACAGTGACGTCACCAGCAGGCGCTGGGCAAGTCCCAGACTGGACTCAGTGACAGACGGGAACTGGATTCCAGATCTGGATTCAGGATCGGGATCAAAGGCAGACGAACAGAGAGAGTCCTCCTTGGACACCGCCATTGAAGAAAGAGAACTGATGCTTTGACCCCTCAGCTTTTATCCTGAGCATGAGGCAGATGGGATGGACCACCCTGTTGGGCAGTTTGGGTCACCTGTCCTGTCCGCTCCTCCCCGCAGGGGTGACCCCTCTGCGCTTTTCCGCTTCCCACCCTCCAACAGGGCAAGTAACGAAGTTGGCTGCCATTGGTTGTTAGAGCAATAAGGATAACCAAGAGCCTCTCTGTATCCCATTCCTTGGCATCAGCTATGAACATGGGTCTTACCTCGCTGAGAGCGAACACTGTCTGAAAAATACGCCGTTAATTTCAGGGGGTTCAATGAGTTAGAAGAGGCTTAGCTGAAAAGTAAAATTACTGAAAAGAAAATCTATTCTGTTTTACCTCAAACCAGGACACCGGGCAACCTCAGCCAGGGTTTCACCACCCTCATTGTAAAAGGTTTCTTCCTTATATCTAGTCTGAATCTTCCCCCTTTTAGCTTAAAACCGTTTCCCCTTGTCCTATCGCGATACTGTGGTAGAAAAGGAATAAGGATTTTGACCACACAAAGAAGGCAGAAAATAGTCACCTCCACTCTTCCAGTGTCCCTAGGGGAGTGAAAAAGCAAAAAAAAAAAAAAAAGAAGAAGAAGAAAAAAAGACTCTTTTAGCAAATATGGCAAAGCTGAGCCTTTTAACGTGCCCTTTAGCGAGAGCAGGCGGCACAGTTTGCAGAACGATGACGGTGTGGCCAGTCCAACCCATAACAACATCATGGGGTTTAGTGGCTCAGCGCAGACCCAGGTGCCTAAATCCTTCAGTTTTGGCTGTTACAGAGCAAGATGGTCCTTTCAAACTCCTTTAAATGAAGGTTGGTTTCTGTGCTGGGATCTCCGACAGCCCACTGCGGGCAGAGGAAAAGGACAATTCCCCCAGGATGTCTGGGCAGAGGGACGTTACTGGCACGACTGGTGAAGGGAGGTGGATGGTTTGTGTGGGTGAGAAAGACGGCGATGAAAACAAGGGGGGTGAGAGAAGGGCTAGAGCAGGTCAAAATCACTCCGGGGAAAGGCAATTAAACAGATTTTACTGGCAGACCCCTGAAACGGGTCTGGATGCCAGTGTTCTTAAATGCATAATGAGCTTAGAAACATAATAAAATGTGCCAGGGAATTAGTCGTTATGTGGAATGCCGTTTTCTACACAGAAGCTGGGTAAGAGAGGCTATGAATGAGACCTGATCCTGCCATGGATAAAGAGCGTCCCCACTCCAGCCTGCTCTTGGGGAAAGACTTTTCAGCAGGGCCTGTAGCGATAGGACAAGGGGTGATGGTTTTAAGCTAAAAGAGGGGAGATTCAGACTAGATCTAAGGAAGAAATTGTTTATACTGAGGGTGGTGAGACCCTGGCCCAGGTTGCCCAGAGCAGCTGTGGCTGCCCCATCCCTGGAGGTGTTCAAGGCCAGGTTGGACGGGGCTTGGAGCAACCTGGTCTGGTGGGAGGTGTCCCTGCCCATGGCAGGGGGGGTGGAACTGGATGGTCCTTAAGGTCCCTTCCCACCCAAACCATTCTAGGATTCTATGGTTCTATGAAGAACAGCTAATATTCCTTACAGCAGGAAGCTGTCAGAGAGCCAAATCTGCTTTATGCACCCCTCTGGAGCAATCCAAGTCGGCAATTCAGTTTTATTTTTCTCTCTTGTAACAAGCCTCTGCCAAACCCTCTGAGCACGGCTGAGCCTTGGAGCTAGATTCGTATTATTTGCAAACTTCCCCTTATTTCTACTCAACACAGTTTGGTGGGGAAGACACCTAGGACCAGGGGGCTCTTTTCTCAGGGAGCAACCGGAATGAGTTGCTGCAGGCATGGGGGGCCAGGATGGGATGCTCTAGCTCCTTGGACAGCACCGACATGTCTCCATCAGGATCTGGAGACTGGATTCTCCATAGAAATGGCCACGGCTATGTGCTGCCGCAGCCTTCTTGCCTCTCTTCCTTCTGCTCCAGGCAGGGCTATGATCCCTCTCCAAAATTGCCATGTTTTAGGCATGTTCCTGGCCTGTGCCGGTGCTGGCACGTACTTATGGCTTCTCGTACTCACAGTTTCTAAGAGCCTCTTGTTCGTCCTGCAGCATTCTTGGTCACTTTCGGGGTATTTCAGTTGCATTTTCACCTTTTGCACCTTTTCACGTTGAAAGGACATCCTCATTATCACAGCCCCCCAGGTGTGAATGCAAAGCCTGACAGTAAATAATCTACGCTCTCTTTATCACCGATGTTGGGAGAAATCAGTCCCTGAAGCCTGAATTAAAGGTGTAGAGGGGTGGAAGTTCAATCACCCAGGTTTGGACGTTTGAGCTCATTACCCTGATAATCCCTGGAGGTAAGGTCTAGGTGGTGGCTCCCCTGACCTGGGGTAGATGTCTACTTCAGGGCAGGCAGCTGCCTAAACTCTGCTGCCCATTCTCACCAGAGCTGCACAGGGCATCCCAGGAGCCAGGGATGGCCAGCACAGCTCTTTGCACCCAAAACGCATGGATGTCAAAATCCCTCCACTTTGAAAGTCTTTTCCTAGCCAGCTTTCCCGGATCAGCCATGTCACAGACCTGAATTCATGTCTCCAAAATCCCTGAGGACAACCTTTGCCCAAGAGGGGAGACTACAGCAAACCTTGGATCAGCCCCAAAGTCCCCTTAGCCGGGCAAATTGCTCCTGGCTGTGGTTTTTGTTGGACATTTAAGGAAAGAGTAGAATGAGCCGAGCAGGATCGGCACCATGGACGCGCTACCCCAAGGGTAGCTCCCTGAAACGAATGGTATATTCAGGTGAAGAAACCTTCCTGCAGGCATCCCATCCCCTTTCCCCTGCGGCGATCACTCCGCTTTGCCTGGCAGCATCCGTGGGTACAGTGGGGACTGTCACACTGAGATCCAGACCCAAGATGCCCGTGGGGAGGAGGGCCAGTGGTGTGGTTTGGGCGCGGAAAAATGCAGTGTTCTTTGGAGGTGACCCATCTCCAGGACACTTTCCTGCTTAGGCTTGGCTAACTGGCCCAGCAGTCCATTTTCAGAATTAACTAATCAAGTAATTAAATTGTCTTCGTAAAGCAAAGATGAGTGACCCCTGGATTCTGGGTTTTCAACTTTTTCATTTTCTGAGTATGCCACCTACTGATGGGAGAGGAAGGCAGGAACGGATTCATGAGCTTATTGCTTTGGGATGCCAAAGGAGACATGAAGCATGTTGGTCAAAGATAGACAAATAACGAATTAATTCTACAAAAAAATCCATAGTTTACAAGAATTAGCAAATTAGAGTAAAACAGGCTGCTAATTTCCTGTATATGAGCATGATCTACTTTGGATTTCAGGAGTCGCTCCGAGTTGATGACCAAGCAACCCTTTTGCCCTGTGGATTTCTTCCCAGCCTCTCAACAGTCCCTTCCAACCCAAACTATTCTATGATTCTGTGAAATACCAGGTTTGGGTACGCGTGTAGCAAAACTGGGATCATTAGAGGGAAAACGTAATTGGGGCGAGTAATTTATTTGGGAGGCGACTGGGAGGGGTCAAGGTGGACAGGGAAGAACAAGCAAGAGAAAATGGGGAGAAAGAGGGAGAAAAGGGGCTGATCGAGTGCAAGCAAGGTGCTGCTCAACAGACTTGTCCCCCAGTCCAGGGACATTGCTCAGAAACACCTAGATGAAAACTGTCCCCCTGTGTCACCGGGAACTGGAGAACCACTCGGGGTGCTTCTTGTTGGGGAAGCTGTGGGAGATGCAGTCAAGTTGGGCTGAGTGTGACTATTTTGTGCCTTGCCGCATTTGTCAGCCCACCGCAAGGTATTTTACCAGCAGTTTGCGTATGTGTGGTGTTAGAAATACATGACACAAGTTGCCTGCTCAAATGGGAAAATCCTCTCTGGAGCCATTATCACATGCCCAGCGAAGAAAAAATAGTAGTATTCTCTCAAGCTGTTCCGGACAAACCTGTGCATCTTGGTTGGACTGGAGACTGAACCAGTGAGAGAATGACCAAAGCCTCTGTCACATAATCCATCAGCATGTTCCTCTTCTGCGCTACGTAAAACATCTGGGTGTACTTCCTCAGCTTTGGGGTCTCTGAAACCCTGCAGGCGAGGCTGAGTCAGCAGTGCGAGAGGGCAGAACACCTCCTGAAGACCTCAAGGATACTCGTTCCTCCTGCAGGACATCAGCGTTTCACAAACGATGGCCTGAGAAGGCTCATGGGAGATCCTAAATCTCCAGAAAGGCTTTAAGGAATCTTCTGCCACGCCAGTTGCCTGGTCTGGTTCAGCGCATAGCCACGTAGGCACAAGCACTGGTCCCTCAGAGCACAGGGTGGGGATGTGGAGGCCACCAGGACTTGGGTTGGTCCCACAGAAGTATACGAGCACCTTGGAGACAGGACGTTGTATGAGAAAAAAAGCACTGAAATAGGTTTTCGTAGGTAAGCAGAGAACCAGATAAATTCATAGCCGGTGCAGGCTCATGCTGAAAGTCTCATCTTGGTTATAGCAACAGGTCCTAGTTCTGAAGGACTGGGAAAACAACAACATTGGGATGAAAAGGTCATAGAATAACGCTATGGCCAGCACTCCAACGTCGAGCAGAGTGAAAGAGAGGAACAGGCTTTCAAAAGAGGAGAGAACGGGGCAAAAATCCATGCCACTAAACCTTCCTTGAAATGGCTTCAAGCCTTCCCCTGTAGCAAAGGCTCTGGGCCACCCCTTTCCACAGAAGAATCCAAAGACGGCCTTTGGGGAAAAAACATCTGACGACTCACTTGAGATGTTCAAACCCCTTTCTTGTCCCAGCAGTCTGTGTTTGCAGAGGAATTGCGACAGCTTCTCCACAGACTGATCCAGAACGTCCTTTAGGTCCTTTTGCATCCTTTTATCTGGAGGGAGGACATGGTTAGATGGTCAGAGCTGCATCTGCAGCCCTCTCTTAGGGAGGCATCTCCCAAGCTGAGCATCTCCCCAGGCTCAGCAGGCACCATGGCTTTTCCAGAGCCTCTTCCTCCCTGTCTCCAGGATTTTGGTGTCCCTCACACACTTTTTTCCCCGTGAGTCCCTCTCAGTAAATCAGCATTGCTGCCGCTTCAGACGAGAGGAGATTTCTCCGTTCTCCCTCGTTCTTTCTAGAGGCTTTTCCAACCGAAGGTCATTTCTGACACCCCTTGTGTGTCAGCTGCTCCTCTTGGAGACAGAGGCCCTGGGGGCTGAGGCGGATGAGCTCAGAGGGAGGATGCGTCCCACCT
>VFFE01007689.1:1352343-1364505 GCA_008921705.1 Burhinus oedicnemus | reverse complement strand
TACTGAGACCTTCCCTTCTCCAGGAGGTTATTGCCCTCTTGGAGAGCTCCCAAACCCACGTCCATCAGAAGGAGCTCGGTGATTCAGCACATCCTCTGCACGGTGTTTAAACCAGGGTGAGACGAAGCGCCCTCCGAGCTGCTGATGGCTCGCTCTAGACGACGGAGGGAGACAACTTGCTGGACTTCAAATAAATGTAAACCATTTTGCTGGCTACAGAAACGACAAGACTGTCGTTATTTAAGTAGATCAAGCAAACCTAAGTTATTCAGCTTAAAAATGGGGCGAGGAAGGACTCGTCAGAGCTGATCTGAAGCTTTCTCACGTCCCGTGCTCTGGCAGGGCCGGCGAGCAGAGGAATTCTCCTTCGCGAGTGCTTTTTTAAGAGCACACACTCTGACGGGCTGAGACACGAGATCAAACCGACGGAAAACTGCAAGCCACCAGAAAACTTTCCCAAACGCATGTTGTGATTCATTTGAAGTACATACTTTTGCTGTCACAAAAAGACAGAACCAAGAATGCTAATAAACTACAAGCAATGTAAATATAGAGCAATGCAGTCAAAACAATGAAAACTCAGCATTTGGTCTGATTTTAAGTGACACACAAAGGCAACCACCCCGCACTCAGAGACACGCCAAGGGAGAACTTTGCAAGCAGCCGATAACCCCGGCGTAGGGGTGGCTTGTTTTCGCCTTGGCAGCATCGCAGGCTGCGTGGAAGCAGGCTTCCCAGCCCAAAACACAGCACCGTTTTCAGGACCAAAACACCTTATCTGGATTCCTCAGTCCAAAAACCCCAGCCCAGTATCTCGCTGTGCCACGTGCAGAGCCAGAAAAGGACACAGGAGGACTGGCACAGGTTGGGCTACCTCTTGTAGACCAGTGTCCGTCAGGGATGCTCCGGTGCTCCTATGAGGCCAGGCTGGGAGAGTTGGGGGGGTTCAGCCTGGAGAAGAGAAGGCTGCAGGGAGACCTTCCAGCCCCTGCCAGTGCCTCCAGGGGCTCCAGGAAAGCTGGGGAGGGACTCTGGATCAGGGAGGGGAGCCACAGGACAAGGGGGAATGGTTTTACATGGAAAGAGGGGACATTTAGATGAGATATTGGGAAGAGATTCTTGATTGTGAGGGTGATGAGACCCTGGCCCAGGTTTCCCAGAGAAGCTGTGGCTGCCCCATCCCTGGAGGTGTTCAAGGCCAGGTTGGACGGGGCTTTGGGCAACCTGGTCTAGTGGGAGGTGTCCCTGCCCATGGCAGGAGGTTGGACTAGATGGTCTTTAAGGTCCCTTCCAACCCAAACCATTCTATGATTTGTTGTTGTTGTTGTTGTTGTTGTTGTTGTTGTTGTTCTTGTTTCCCACTGCCAGGATCTGGGAGAAGCTGGTGCCCAGCATGCAGCCGCCCGTGCACACCCCGTGTGCCTGCACCATGGCCTCTGCGCATGCAGCTAATGTGGACACGGGGTCCGGAGACCTCCGTGCAGTGCACCACAAGCATAGCCAGAATGCCATCATTTCTGCTCACGAGATAAATGGTGGCGTGTCCTGTCCCCCAGCCCCGAGTTCCCATCTGAAGCACGCTGCACCAGCCCGTGCAACCTGCCCTGGGGGTGCCCTGTCCTGTCCTGGGGGTGTCCTGCCCTGCCTTGGGGTGGGATGGAGCCGGGCACGTCCCAGGGTGGGTGAGCAGGAGGCATTGCCTGGGTTTGGCCCTGGTTCTACCCTGCTGTAGATGTACCACCAGAGCTTGGCTCCAGAGGGGCTGTCACCTTTGTGCAGCCCTGCCACCCTTAGGGTGGGGGCAGCCGCCGTGTCCCCCAACCCTGTGCTCCCAGCTTCACCCAGGGTCTGCACGTGCACTCCAGAGCAGCATCATCTCCCTCCCCAGGACCTCTGACATAGCAGCGGTACCCCAAAACGGGTGGGATTTCAGCGAGTTAGAGCGACCTTGGGGTGTTCTGGGGTCTGCCCTTGTGCCTGCAAGTCCCTCTGCCTCCCCGCTGCCTCCCCACCCCGGGAAGGTTTCTCCAGGGCTGTGCCAGGCTTACGTAAAACGCAGCAAACTGCAATAACAACAGGGATGTTTGGCTGGCTGAGGTCGAGCCCAGCTGCGAGCTGCTGCCAACGTCCCGTTCCCCTGCCAAGCGCACGGTGCACAGGCTTTCGGCACCTGCTGGGAGCCTGGCTCGGCCAAGGATTCACTGCTGGCACCCACCCGGCGCGTTGGGAAAGATCTCTGCGCTTTGGGAAAAGTCCTGGGTTACGTACGAGAAGGATATAAGCGGTGACCGGTCATGCCGTGCCAGACCCCGGCAGTGCCCACGGTGTTGGCTTTGGCCAGGACTGTTGTGGGATGCCCAAAGGTGGACCCAGCTTGACGAGAGTGTGAGGAGGCACGTGGAGGAAGGCTGGCTCAGATGGGCTGGAGATGTTTATGGTCCGACTCGATGATCTCAAAGGTCCCTTCCAACCTAGACAATTCTGCGATTCTATGATTCTACGATTCTATGTTGTTTTGCTAAGAGAAGGACAGTGAAGGTGCATGGGACCCATCCTGCATCCTGGCGTTAGCTGGTTGTTGGCAGCTGGGAAGATGTGAGGAGACCTCCTTTGCTGTCCTGAGACCCTGTGAACTCCTACCACTGGTGAGACAAATGAGACCACCTCTAGCTGCTCCCTGGCCACAGCATGGAAGAAGAGCATCATCCTGGTCATGCTGCTGCTCCCTTATGAGTCTGGGGGCAACAAGGGGACAGGAGAGAAGAGACATGAAGGAGGGTTGGCACATGGGGCAGTGCCATAAAAATGGGATGACACTGGTTGCCCCCTACAGCCAAGCCTATTCCAGTTATCCCTGGGGAACCAGAGATTCCAGGAGACCAGAGCTTCCGTTTGACCTCCCAGAAGATACCAGGAAGAGCAGCTGTAAAACTGGAGCCCACCCTGGCCCACCATCACTGGGGAAATGCGGAGGAGGAGGCTGCAGCCTCTTCCCCTAAAACCCAGCAGTGAAATGCATCGTGCTGCTTGTGGAGCTGAGGATTTTAATCCTATTTCTCAAATCATTTTGTTTGTTGTCACGACAACCCGGGATTTCAGCTCCCTTCCCAGAGTTTTCTCAAGCAAGCCCTCGTCCTGGCAGGCTGGATCTTGCCCCGCGTGACTTTTATAAGGGACCTTCTGGAGGAAAGCACATGGGATGGGGTACTGCCAGGGCTGGGAAGGGCCCTGGTGATGGAGGGATGAAACCTTCTCCTCATGGGAGCATCCGAGCACTGGATATTCTGCAGACAAGAGAGAAATCCCAGGAGTAAAGGGAGCACAATGGGCCCTGGAGAGCCGTTGTGAAGGAGGAAAGCCCAGGTGGTGGTTCCACAGGGCAGAAGTCCTCTTCTCCTTCCCCACGTGTGTCCAGGGAAGTCTCCTGGGGAGGCAGCCAGCCCAGGGCCTGAGCTGAAATCATCCCTTCCCCAAAGTTGGAACAGGGGCCACCACTCTGGGACCATTGCTGAGGCTCCCTTTTGGGTTTTCCTAAAAGAACTCTTTTTCCTGAGAGCTGAGCATGCCTGAGCTGCCAGAAGGCGTATGATCTCTTGGTCTCTGGAGCTGCACATGGTGTGGGCAACTGTGGGCAGCCGGACCTTGGAGTGAAGTCAGGGAGAAACAAATGTCATGGGAGACGGCCTCTGGACACCAGCATCTCTGGTCATGGAGCCAGCAAACATCATCTCTTCTAGGATCAGCCAGTCCTTGGCCATGGTTTGGCCTTTGGGACCACGATGTCCCCACAGCTGCTGAGAAGGATGGAAGGATGGAGCTGCTCTAATAAAATCCCTGCTTTCTTCTTTCCAGCTGAGGGCTGCTCCATTACTGTCTGTCCGTGCCGGACAGGCCACCCACTGCCTTGCATCCAGCTTCAGGGGCTGTGTCCCAGGACCACGGTCACAGGCAGACCTGGATCCAGCCCCTTCCCGTGTCCCGCTCGGTAACCCAGATGGCTCACCCGTGGGATGCGGTGACCCAGATCACGTCCCTTCTCCCACTGTGGCTGCGCGAGAACCCTTGCCGGGAACGCAGCAGCTTCTGGCAGCCGTGGTTCATGCCATACGGCACTGGCGTCAGCCGACACCGGGTATTTAACTGCACGTGGGTATGAAGGGCAAAGCCCCAATTCATCTCTCTTCCAACCGGCCTGAAACTAGGCATCGGTCCACACCGTTGGCAGCAGTTCATCCTCGCTCAGGCAGCCAAGGATTGCACTAAAAAGCCTGGGAAAGAGCGGAGAGAAGGGGACGGTTGTTGGGCTGGAAAGAGAGGGACTCTGCTCCTCTTCCAGGCACCCGGGGAAAGTCACGCTCCAGCCAAAAACCAGACACGAGCTCCTGCGGTACCCAGGATGCTTCTGGCATTTGTATTCCGAGCAGCAAAAGGGCGAGAGGTGTCACAGTTGAGTCACAGGCACAAGCGTCCAGGGAAATATGGAATTGAAATCTATAGTCAACTTGTCCTGCTGAGATCTGAGGCTGGAAGCCACAGTTTGCCAAGAGGAAATACAAACATTTGGGTTTTTTCCCTTTAAAAAAAGCGGGGGGAAATGAAGAAGAGAGGGATTATTCAAGGACGCAGCGTGAATCGTATAGTACAACTGGAGGTTGCTTTCCAGGAGGCCAGAGGAGCAAAGCACGGAGTTAAAATGCAAACCATGATGCCTGGCAAAATGGGACGAGAGATGTGCTCATCTCTGCTGCTTTGTGCCAGATCTGTGGGACATGTAGCTCTGAGCAAGGCCAAGGTGAGCTGGAGGTGGCGTGGGCTCAGCAGTGCCCACTTGGGGATGTCTTAAGAGGACCTGATTTTCAAAGAGTCTGTTCTTTCTGCTCTCTGGTTTTGAGCACCTGAGGATGAAGGCAGTTGTAGTTTCCCAAAATATCCTGCCTGTGTCTGAGGTGGGAGCTGGAGAAGTCAAGGGAGCACTTTCAGACCAAAACCAGGTATTTGATGATCCCAGGTTGTGATCCAGATGTCTGTGAGTAGGTGTCTAGTGCCATTCGTGACACCCTCAGGTCCCATCTGCTAGTCCAGAAAGCCATGGATCTCCCATGAATCTTTTGCCGTCTCATCCAGCCCATCGGGGTGTCTTGGGCACCCTCCCAGGACCCGTGGGTACCTCAGGTGGATCTGGCCATCTACATTTGGGTGACTGACTTGAGCCCGTAACACCATGAGAGGTTGTTTGCACTCTCCTTCTGCTCAAAGGGCATTTCCAAAGAGCAGCTCACCTTAGTTAATCAAGGTGCAGCAAGTTTATCTCATTGCACCTAGGAATTCCTGCTTTTCTCCAGGGACTTGCATGGGTGGCAGGGTGAGCAGTTTCAGTGGAGATGTGGGGATCTGGGTGTGGAAGCTACCATGCTGAGGAGTTGCCAAACTCAAGCGATGTCCTGCAGGATTGGACTGTACCAGGAAATACATTTATGAGACACTGGGATGGGTGCATTTGGTCTGTCCATACGAGATGTCTGCAAGCAAACCCAACCCAGAGGTGGCATTGAGGAGAGCAGAGTGAGTGGTGGGTCAGGACAACAGTCCTTTGGACGAGCGCTGTGTCTGCAAGTTCAGTCTGTAGCTGGGTGCTGGTGTAACTGGTTAGTGGACCTACATGTAATGCTGAGAAGATTAGGCTGGGTCTTCAAGAGGCAGCGTAGCCCACTGTAACACCACTGGTGGTCACCAGACCACGTAAGATGGTGGGGGCAGCTCAAGTGATGGCTGCAAAAGAGTGACCCAAGCAACTGCCCAAGCCCAGAGCTAATGCCACATGCCTTCATGCAAGGAGAGGGGCAGGCAGAGGGCAGGGAGCTCAGTCCATGCTTAGCCTAACTTCCGTTGGCTTGTGAGCTGTTGTTGGGTTTCAGCACATCATCAGCCCACGGGGCTTGGGACTCTGCTTCCAAGGGGATGAAGTGGTCTGTGGAGTAAGAGAAGATATTGGAGCGGGTCCAGAGGAGGGCCACGAGATGATCAGAGGGCCAGAGCACTTCTGCTGGGAGGCCAGGCTGGGAGAGTTGGGGGGGTTCAGCCTGGAGAAGAGAAGGCTGCGGGGAGACCTTCCAGCCCCTGCCAGTGCCTCCAGGGGCTCCAGGAAAGCTGGGGAGGGACTTTTTACAAGGGCATGCAGTGATAGGACAAGGGGTGATGGCTTCAAACTGGAAGAGGGGAGATTGAGATGAGATATTGGGAAGAAATTGTTGCCTGTGAGGGTGGTGAGACCCTGGCCCAGGTTGCCCAGAGCAGCTGTGGCTGCCCCATCCCTGGAGGTGTTCAAGGCCAGGTCGGACAGGGCTTGGAGCAACCTGGTCTGGTGGGAGGTGTCCCTGCCCATGGCAGGGGGGTTGGAACGAGATGGTCTTTAAGGTCCCTTCCCACCCAAACCATTCTGCGATTCTATGATTCCATGTAAAATTGGGATCTCCTGCCCCCAGGCAAAACCTTCTGCTTGTCCTGAGCGCTCCCTGATGCATCCTTGTTAACCTGTTCTTGAAAATCTGCCTTCGCTGACCTTGGATGGGCCAGACCAGCTGTTTGCTCTTCTTTCTAGAAAGATTTTCCTTAACTTTCACCTCCCTTGCTGCATTTTGAGCCTGGGCTCTTCTGCCGGCCACCAGGACACCAGAGAAAGGATAGTCCCTTCCTCTTTGCAGACATATTTTTTGCATTTGAAAACCGGGGTCAGGTCTCCCTGGCACTGTTTCTTCTCTACACTAAAGCAATTCCCATTCCTCCCGACTGCTGCTGCAGGTCATATTTTCTGGACGACTGGAAGCAGTCAGAGCCAAGGCACCGGTGAACCGGTGTGGGATCTCAGAGCATCTGCACTGGCCCCGGCGGTGAGTGCAGGGGAATAAAAGACATGAAGAGGACCGAGCTCTCAGCTGTCACACCAAGAGCTGTTTGAAGCAAGAACAGAAAAGCATCGGGGAGCAGAGAGAGGCATGAAAGCCACAAGCACCTGATATGACAGCAAAGGAATGAAATCACAGAAAATCCAATTTCCACCGGAGAGCAAAAAATAAACTCTGACAAGCGAGGGGAGGAAGGGAACTGCGTGTTCCCAAAAGCACCGCTTCCCCGGGCAATGCGCACAACCCAACCCGACAGGCACCAGCGGCACATCCCGCAGCCCTGGGGTCACGGTCCCCAGAGACGATGGGGACCCTGAGCCGTCCCCCGCAGAGCCGGTGCAGGCAGCGGCGTGCTCTGCCCTTCCCAGGGCTGTGGTCCCAGCCCAGCTCGTTACCCAGGGCTGTGCGTGGTGCCCGTGGTTACAAACCCCTCTGAGACCAGCAGAGCAGAGCCCAGAGGGGCCGGGGATGGGATGCGCCGGCGCTAACGAGCCGTGATGGGCTCAGGCTCCATCCCAGCCTCTTGAGGGCAGCGAGGACCTCAGTGGAGACCAGGGCAGATTTGGCACATCAGCCAAAATCAGCGTGTTGGTGGCAGGGATGGAGTGGGATGTTGTTTGGCTGTGTGGGGGCTTCCTGGTCATCTGGTTAAGACCTTTCCAGCCAGTCCCTAGGGCTCCCCGCTTTGCGGAGCTGGTGCAGATGGACATATAGACAAATGTCTGCTGGGGGATGAGCCCGGCGGGGCTCGAGAGGCAGATGCCGGGCTCTGTCCCACCACCGGTCTTACCATCTCTCCTTCCCCTTGATAAAGTCGCTTTATCAAGGTGCTTCCCTGATGCAAACAGGACTGTGGGTCCATAGCTCGTCTTGGAGGGGCTTGTTGGAGGTGCCACAGTCAGCTCCGGGAAAGCATCGGGAGGCAGGAGGGGAGGGGGTTGCACGGAGCCGGTTGGCACGGCCGTGGCAAGACCCCAGCTGAGGAATAACAGGGTTATAGCACCGGTGGCACAATGCTTTCCCAGGCAGTATGAGGGAGATGGAGGGCTGTTCATGGCCGACCTCCTGCCCGCCCTCCCCGAGCATTTCACTACCAGCTTTCCTAATCCACGTTTTCTTAGCACGCCCACGACACTTACGCTGTAATTTTGCGTTTTCCTCTCTAATTACACAAATAACCACACAAAGGCGGCTCCCAGCGGGTAGCGGGCACGTCGCCTGTGAGGAAGCAAGTCTGCCGTGGGTTTCGCACCGCTGGCGATGCAGCCTGGCAGTTTTGGTGTCTGGGGACCGGGGAACCAGCTGTCTTGAAAACAAGCTATTTGCCCTCAGAGCCTGGAGGTTTCATCTCCCTTTATGTGCATCCTTGCAGGTGATGCGTCTCGTGGATCCACGTGAGCATCTGCGGTGGTCCTGGGCAGGGAGAGGGGTCTTGGGGCTACAGATGCGGCAGGGACCAAGTGACAGCAACGTCTGTGAGAGTTTCGTGCTCCTTTTCTCTGGCTTCAGCGTCCTGCAGACATATGACGCTTTGAAGAGATTTTACTTCTTAATTACCGTCTTTTTCAGAGCAGGTTTCTACTTCACAGAAAACCTCACAAATAGAAGCGTGGAATCTTTTAGATTGGAAAAGACCTTTAAGAGTTCAACTGTTAAGCAAACACTGCCAAGTCCATCATTAAACCAGGTCCCTCAGCCCTGCATCTACATGTCTCTTAAATACCTCCAGGGACGGTGACTCAACCACCTCCCTGGAAGTGGTGGAAAAGTTGTATCCTGGCTAATCTCCTGCTGGATCCGACCAGCCTTGCCCCACTGAGGCTGCAGGAGACCTTGCCGCCCTCCTGGGCCTCTCCCCATCCCCTCCACCCCAACTCCCTGAGGCAAGCCTGGACCTCATAGGGTCCCCCCATAGGTAGGAGACCCCCTCCCCAGTTGCAGGTGACTCTGCCCCCAGCACCAGCGGCTGCACCAGCGGCTTCCTCCTCTCTTCCCAAAAATCGCATCCTCCATCTGCTCCATCACCCATGCGGCTCTGCCCCATGTGCCTTGTGCCAGGAGCTGCCCTCGCCATGTGCCGCTGCCGGCTCCCAATCCCCATGGATTGTCACATTGCAGGGAGCTCCCTTTGCCATGCATCCAGCAGATGAGAGCTAGCAGGGGTGAGAAGACAGATGTGGCACCCCCATCCTCCGGCTGCCCCCCGTGACTCCTCCAGAACCACTTTTGGGGCTCAAGCCGCACATTTGAAGGATGGAAGCCGCATCTGGCCAGCCTTGGATGCTCAGGACCAGGCCCTGCTTTGGCTGGCAGAAGAAACGTCCCCACCAGGATGATGCCCAACATCGACTTTGCCAGTCGGATGCTGATAAAAGCCCTGAGCTCCTCCACCTCCCTCCTCGGATACAAGCTGATCATGCTGGCGACGCACCAGTGGACTTTAACTCCAGCTTAATTGCCCTCCCTTTCTTTCTTTATTGTTTCGATGAAAAGGGATCTGAGGAACAAACTCCAAACAGCTATTTTAAGGGGAACAACCTAATGCACAAAAAAGCCCACATTTCTGCCAAAATGGCATCACGACGCGGCGACGCGCTTGGCTTCTCCTGAAACCGAGCCCCATGCCCAATTTAGGTGAAACTATTTGCCATCAGAGGCAGATACCGCAGGATTTTCCCAAATCCATCTCCTCGGATAGTCGCCGTCGCAGGACACGACGACTCTTGCCGCGTGCCCCATGCCTGTGGGGCAGGGCGGATTGTAGCCAGGCTGGGGGTCCCGCATCCCATCACAGCTCCCTTGCTGCATCTCCGCCTGGATGGATGGGGTGGATGGCAGCTCTGTATGAGTTGGGATGATGCTTTTTTTTGGGGGGGGGGGACTGGCTTCCAGCATGCAGGGACATGGTGTTGGTCCCTCTGTGACATCCCAGCACCGCGCAGACACAGGGGTCTGCTCTCCTTCACCTTGGGAGCAAAGCAGCTGACGGGAGCCATCAAATATTGATGCTTTCCATTTACGAAGCCCTCAGAGCCGGGTTGCGGTCAGCAGAGGGGGAGGCTGATGCTCTCCGTTTCTTCCAGACTTGTGCAGACGATCGATGACAGCGCTGGGAACAGAAACGGAGACCTCCCTGGTGCCCTTGTCCCCGTCCCGTTGGCTGTGAGCCGGGGATGACATCGGTCCTTGCTCTTGCAGACGGCCGGCCACTTCGCCTGGTGAAACCAGTGATTTCCTGCATGCTCCTCAGCATGTCCCAGCTTACCACCATGCTTTCCCGGCACCTGGGGAGAAGCAAAGTCAGCAGCCGCCAGCTGCAGAGACCGGCTCCCCACCCTGCGGCAGCACACGGTCCCTGCGGATGGTTTTCCATGGGGGTTGAAGGACTTTGGGAACGGCAGCACGAAGAGCACAGGTTCAGCAGGAGATGCTGCAGGGGTTGTTTGTCACTGAGGGATGGTGCAGGGCTGGGCAGGACTCTCCTGGCAGAGGGGTTCATCAGTGTTGGGACACGCTGAGGGCCACCGGCAGACTTGGCCGTTTTCAGGGGGTGGAGAGGGTTTGGCAGGGGGTTGGGTTTCCTTTCACTTCCACTGGGCTTTTTAATCTCTTCCAAGCACCTGCTCAGGGCTGCTGTTAGAGACGGGATCCTGTTTCCCTGCCCCTAGGCTCTCCGCAGGAAGGACACGCGGTGGACACTTGCATCGGCTCTCAGTCCTAAGGACCTCCCAGGACTCTGCGTGAGGGTCCCCGCGTTGGGTGCCTACAAGCCCAGCACCATTGCCAGGCTTACACCATATGTGAACGTCTTCCTGGAGCAGGGTCTTCTCCTCAACATTTTCCAGTGTCCCCTGCCACCATGAGCACACTCCCCGATGTCCCAGCCAGCCCCATGACATGCTCAAAGGTGTCCGGCCCCAAGCCCACACCCCCTGCCCCACCATCCCCAGGAGGGACAAGCGTGATGCAAGCACCCTGGGCAATGCCACCACAAGCCTGCAGAGCAAAGCTGCTAAAAATACCCTCTGTCCCTCAGAGCGGTGACAGCTAAAGCCTCCTTCTCCTGATTTACAACATCTCCAGCTGCAGC
This sequence comes from Burhinus oedicnemus, assembly GCA_008921705.1. Classification (NCBI taxonomy): domain Eukaryota; kingdom Metazoa; phylum Chordata; class Aves; order Charadriiformes; family Burhinidae; genus Burhinus; species Burhinus oedicnemus. The sequence goes on along the minus strand of VFFE01007689.1, from coordinate 1,353,513 downwards.
GTTGGCTTCCCGGGGCATCACAGTCGCACTGGTCCCCGGGGGATCATGGAGACTGAGTTTTGGGGTGACTTTCCCAATGAGAGCAGGAGAGCCCCGATGCCTGGGCAGCTCCACAGGGCTGCATGGTCCAAAGAGCCCAGTGAGAAGCCGGCGTGACGTAGCCTGTCCTCTGGGATGTGAGCAGAATTCCCACCATCAGACACAACCTCACTACAAGCCATCAGAGAAGCCTGGAGGGGACACAGGATGGGAAGCAGGTGACAGGTTTCCCCACCTGGAGTACTGTGTCCAGCGCTGGGGCCTCGGCACAGGAGAGACATGGACCTGCTGGAGCGGGGCCAGAGGAGGCCACCCAGATGCTGCCAGGGCTGGAGCCCCTCTGCTGGGAGGCCAGGCTGGGAGAGTTGGGGGGGTTCAGCCTGCAGAAGAGAAGGCTGCAGCGAGACCTCGGAGCCCCTGCCAGTGCCTCCAGGGGCTCCAGGAAAGCTGGGCAGGGACTCTGGATCAGGGAGTGGAGCCAGAGGATGAGGGGGAACGGTTTTACACTGGAAGAGGGCAGATTTAGATGAGATATTGGGAAGAAATTGTTGACTGTGAGGGTGGTGAGACTCTGGCCCAGGTTGCCCAGAGCAGCTGTGGCTGCCCCATCCCTGGAGGTGTTCAAGGCCAGGTTGGACGGGGCTTGGAGCAACCTGGTCTGGTGGGAGGTGTCCCTGCCCATGGCAGGGGGTTGGACTGGATGGTCTTTATGGTCCCTTCCCACCCAAACCATTCTGTGATTCAATGATCTGCTGGGTCACTGGAGCCTCAGCCATGCCCACCACCGCTCCGTGCCTCAGTTTCCCCAAGCAGGTAGGACCTGGCCATCCTGTAACCCCCACCCTGACCTCCTCACCCCTTCCCAAACTCCTGCGTCTGCGGAAAGCCGGAGCACATCTGGCTGGTGGAGCACATCTGGCCAGGCAACAGCCTTAGCATAATACCGGGCAGCGGCGGTGCCAGTGTTTGTGGATGGGCGGCCGCCTGCGAAAAATGTGCAAGGGCAGGGTTTTCCCACCGGCACCGGCCGGGGCTGCGCTTTGCGGGCGGTGGCGAGGGTGGGCTATAGGATTTCAGAGCTGGGAGCAAAAAGATTAATAAATAAACGAGGAGCGGAGGCGGGGAAGGGCC
>VFFE01007689.1:1276589-1301316 GCA_008921705.1 Burhinus oedicnemus | reverse complement strand
GGGGCCAGAGGAGGCCACCCAGATGCTGCCAGGGCTGGAGCCCCTCTGCTGGGAGGCCAGGCTGGGAGAGTTGGGGGGGTTCAGCCTGGAGAAGAGAAGGCTGCGGGGAGACCTTCCAGCCCCTCCAGGGGCTCCAGGAAAGCTGGGGAGGGACTCTGGACCAGGGAGTGGAGCCAGAGGACGAGGGGCAACGGTTTTACACTGAAAGAGGGCAGATTTATTTTGGATATCAGGAAGAAATTCTTTTTTGTGAGGGTGGTGAGACCCTGGCCGGGGTTGCCCAGAGCAGCTGTGGCTGCCCCATCCCTGGAGGTGTTCAAGGCCAGGTTGGACGGGGCTTGGAGCAACCTGGTCTGGTGGGAGTTGTCCCTGCCCATGGCAGGGGGCTGGAACTGGATGGTCTTTAAGATCCCTTCCAACTCTAACCTTTCTGTGACTGTGAATACTGAGGTTCGGGGTTTCTGGGGTGAGAGGCTGGCTGGGAAGTGGACTAAGAACGTTTTGGGAAGAGGTGTGGGTGGAGAGCTGCTCTGCAGGGAGCTGGCTGTCGGATACTCAGGTCAATGGTGCAAGCGATAAGCATTGCTCCCCCCACACATGTGTTTGGACTCTCCTGCCAACAGTGTGTCCTTGTCCTACCTTCTCCCTCTCATCCACACCTGATACTTCATTTCCCAGGTACCTGCAGGCTCGTTGTTGTTGCCCCGTACTTCCAAGGCATTGCCTGCCCATCTCTTGAAGTTCCCCTCTGCCAGCGCTGCTGTGTGATGAGGTTGTACTTTTCCTGGTGCAGCTCCTGGCTCCATCCTCTGCCGTGTCCTTGGTTTTCCTGGGCTTGACAGCAGCTTGTCGTGTCTGGGCTTTCATCAGTCACAGCGTCCCCAAAACCGCAGTGCGTTGACGCGGGCAGGTTAGGAGGATTTTCCCCCTACTGGCAGGTTATTGAATTAATTATTTTTTTTCTAGCAGTTTATGAATATTTATTATTAGTCTTCTTGGCCACAGGGTATTTGTTTATTCTGGGGTTTCAGTTGTGAAACGCCACGTAACAGAAGAGTGAATATTGTGTGATGATTATCTCAAACTGGAAGAGATGGAACAAACAGCGTTGAGTGTTCAAGTGGTTTAAATGGCTACTGTGTTAATGAAGGCTAAAAAAAGTGTGGTTTAAGGTACTTGGCAAGGCGGGAGCTAGGAGAGAAACTCTAAAAGTCTGTTGGGTTAAGAGCTGTCTCGGCTGGAAGGTAAATGCCACAGTGAAATCCTCATGGGAATAAACTGACCATGAATATTGGCCAGAGCAAGGAGATTTCTAGGAACCATTTTAGGGAGGTCTAGAATGAGTACAAAAAGTAAAACACATTTCTGAATTACCCGACTGCATTTTAGAAAAGGGAATTTAGGATGCATTTGTCCATGGTGACAGAATTGGACTTGACCTGGAAGATTCTTTCTGTGTGCACTTGTTTTCTGGCTTACGCTCAACTGAAGCACAGCCCTGTGTTCTAGTCTCTGAACTGCTGCCATTCCGTGTTTTCTTCCCAGTCCCCCACCTTCTATTCCTTCTTTACTAAGTGGTGGTTGTTTTTTTTTTGGTGTGTGTTTGTTTGTTTTGTTTTGTTTTGTTTTTGTTTAGTTTTGTTTTCTACTGGAAATCTATTTCAAGCTATTAAAAATGTGTTCTTCTAGGCGCTCTGGTGAAGACATGGCAGCTGTTACCCCACAGAAAAGGAGCCGTAGTTCTACTGATACCGATGGGTATGTCAACTTCTCATAATTTTTTTTTCACCTTAATTGCTGCATGTAGAATAAAATAGATGTTTAAAATCCTTGAGAGCTTTTAATGTAAAATGGAAAAAATATTAAGATCATTCTGAGACACAGCCTCAGCCCGCGTTTATTATTCAGTGACTTATAACATTTTTATATTGTACTGAGCATCTTGAGAGATTTCATCTAATATTTAGGGAAACTGAACCTAAAAATGATCTTCAATCTGTAGCATAGCACAGAATTAGAAATGAGAGGAAGGCGTCACACTGAGCTGATACTTTGCAGGCTCACATTAGTAGGTTGTGTTTATTTGCATTAGGGCATTTTTTTTTTCTTTCATTAAAGCAAAGTATCTCGTTTTGGCAGTCACCTCTGTCACGTGCATATCCCTGTGCATGACATTCACACACAGACCTAGCCCTGAGTACAACACAAAACCAGTAGAAACCTAAAAACTGATTGTTTAGAAACCTAAGAAATAAACCCCCTGATGTTTGCATTTCTTTGTGGCAAAGCCTCAGTCTTTCCCATTTGGAAAGACTTTGATATACAGTACAGAAATACTGAGGTCTGCATAAATTATCTGAATAGTCTTCTAGTGTTAATAGAAAAATAGTTCCTTTGTTACGTATGCCTAAAAAATTAGGTGCTTTTTCCCCCGAAGTCTAGTAGAGGCCACTGGCCATGAACAAAAAGCTGAGCTTTAAGTCCAGAAGAATAGATTATTTCTCATTCTTTTGTAACTCTGCCAGCTGAACAGATTTTTCTCATGCTTGTCCTGTACTTCCCCCACAAAAATATTTCAGGGGGAGGGGGGAGACCAAGAGTGAAGTTTGATTTCTGAATTGGGAGGACAAATTCCTGAGATAGGGTGTAAATACCCGCTGAGGAAACGCCTCGCTGTGTTGTGCACCAAATATGTTACAACCAGGAACGGCTGAACGTGTCCTTCATACAAACGTGTATCTCATTTCGGCAGTAGGTTCAGAGGCTGATTTACTGATGAGGTTTGAGATTCTGAAATACCTGTCAGAGCGAGATTTTGGTGTGAGCCTTTTGGAAACTGGTGCAAAACATGGTGAGATCCCCTCCCAGCTTTATCAGCCTTACATATGGGGGTGGGGGATGCACAAGCATTTTCAGAGGCACAAATCTCGTTTGACAGAGTTGGTCTTAAATAAACCAAAGATTTTTTTTTTTTCTCCTTAATCATGAATAGTGCTGATCCTGTCCAGATCCAGCATTCCAGAAAGCAGAACGTTGTTCTCAGGTGCTTTAACAAGTTCAGGCAGGAAGAGATTTGTTATTTTTTCTTTTTTTTTTTTTTAAAAAAAAAGTGGAGAATGGTGACACAGTCTTAGGCCTTTTGATATTTGTATATTGTATTTGATGTTTGTATTTGTTCCAGGGCATATACCAGTACAGGCAAATCAGCTGAGTGAAAATCAAGTGTTATTTTAAGTAAAACAATGATTGAAAATCTTTCGATAGTACATGTGATGTTTTGCTCTGTAATTATTTTTACAGTTCATCCTTAGCCTTTGAGACTCCTGTGAAAAAAATGATGATAGGCTTTGCTGAAGGTCTGTCTCCACTCAAGAAATCGAGAAATAATTGGCTTGCTTCTCAAATAAAATGGTCATCAAGCTCCAGCGATGAGATGAGAGAAAATGAGGCTGTCCCAGTGAAGCCGGTGCTGTCGAGGAGGCTGGATATTTCACCCCTTCAGGCAGCCAGTGTTCCTGCAGCCGTGCAGAGCAAGTCCTTGGGGAAATTATCCCCCAAGCCCGCTGCCTCGTACAAGCCCCTTGTGCCTGTGGTGTCTTTTTATAGCAAGGAAAAGCGATACCTTACTCCTCTTGAGAGGAAAGAACTGAACGAGAACCGCTCTTTGAGGGAGAGGAGCCGGGATGAAAATCTCCCAGCTGCCAGCAGGACTGAGAAGATGAACGTGAACTCGAGCAGGAATACAAGCTCAAAGCCAACCAAGCACGCAACCAACTCCAAGCATGGCACAACTGTCCCCAAGACGCTTAAGAAGGCAAAGGGAGATGTTCCACCGGGAAAACCCAGTGTGGAGAAAGAGAATGTGAATTGCCTAATTAAAAAGAAGATGGATTCGCCCTTCAGAGTCCTAAGCATGACAGTTAAACCAGCCCTGAAACTGCAGTTGGGAGCAGCGTTCTTTTCTGCCAGGAAGAAATCGCACTCTAAAAAACCAGTTGTAGACACTAAGTCTCTCCAGGATGTCCCCAAATCTCTGCAAGAAAATGATCAGCCTGGACCACCGACAACTGCAAAGTCTAATTCAGCTGATAGAAACAAAATTCTTGAGGCGGGTGGTGTATTGAGAAGTATTTCTGTGCCTCAGACAAAGGAAAATGAAAACAGGGAGGACTCTATGAGCTGCGCAAATCGAGGGAGAGATTCGGCATGTGAAGGAATAACATCTCCGCAGAAAAGCGGGAGCAGCTCTGGTCCATTTTGTGCTTCCAGGTCTGCAGGGGCAGGAGACAGCGATGCAGAGAATGTGGTGAGTAGAGGTGTCACCAGGGCCCGCGGAGGCGTTCAGGTGACACACACGCAGCTTGCTGAGCAAGCTGGAAGTAACACATGCTCCAGTTATTCAGGCGCAGGGTGTTCGTTTAGATATATTAGTGGATTTTGCCTAGGAAAACTTTCACAGATTTCTTCCTGCCTTATGAAGGCATAAAACTGTGGTAAACCTCCAGGAAGTCCTTGTCCACATCCCTGTCGCTAGCTCTCAGTTGCAGGGAAATATTCCTTTTATGATGGCTGAAAGGAAAGCTTTCTGTATGAAGTTTTGGCAAAAGACAATAAGTATTTTCCCCCCCCCCCCCCCCCCCATGATAAAGGGCAAAGCTGAAAAAGAAGTTTTTAAGCGTTTTTTTTCTTTTCTTGTTTTGATAAATGTAACAAATGCCAGGTCTGACCTTGCTGAGTTTTGTGGGAGGTCATGAGCCCGCATCCCGAGTGTTCTCCCTAGATAACGTGTCTGTCTGCAAAACGTTACCTGCTCAACGCTGGAGGAAGGAGGCGCTTCTCGAGAGTTCTGCTGCTGGGCTCCTTGAAGCCAATTATGTTTTTCCCCAGCTGTGGATGTCTTGGCCAGTGAAGTAATTGGACAGAGAAAGCAAAATTGTTTCTAGAGTGTCTTTATTTAGAGACTTCTCCTGGGTCACAAGATGTTGCTTGCTGGTACAGCCTGTGCTGTAATTCAGGCGGCGCTAGCAGGCTTTGGTCTGGTCTGGGATTATCTTTTTAGCGATTATTTTCTCAGCAGGAACTATGTGTGCTAGTTCAGCAGCTCCCTTCTCCAAGGCAGCGAGGCTAAGCCCCTGCTTCTCATGCTTTGACAAACCAACAGTGAGTTTTCTGAGCTGGTCTGTGTTTGAAGAACTTTAACCTTTTTGTATATCACATTTGATTCTTGTGCAAATATGTTTAGCAGTGCTGGGATGGTTAAACTTTGCAATGAGTCTTGCTTATTGCCAGCCGGTTAATGCTGGCCAGACCTTGCTTTTAATTTTATGATTTGCCAGAGAATTGTTTAGCTTGGGATGTGGATTTTGCTTTCCAATGTGGTGCTTAGGTGTGAAAGGTAAGGGTGGCAATGGAGCGAGTGCAGCAATAAAACACAAATTCGGAACAGGTTTGCAAACTATTTCATTACACTTATTGTCATATTTTGCTGTTGCATTCTGGCATCTGAAACATAGAAAAGTAGGAAAAGCAACTGGAATACTACTGTAGTACTTAATACTGGGCATTGAAACGAAGCAGTGAACAAGACAGGAAGCTGTTTTTATAGGGCGAATGTGTTTTATATTCCTGTGTCGGTTCAATAAAAGATAGTTTATTGCCTCCTTTGTTCACCTGCACTGTTTTAGTATCTCTCTTGCATTCCTGGCTTGATCGTCAATATGTTTTTACAATGCAGCATTAATAAAACACAAATGTTAGCTTGCGCAATCTAATCTTGCACGTGCAGTAAAAAAACCCCCAAACTTCAAAGCATTTGATTCTGCTGTGATGGCAGTTCTTTGTGTTGGCAAACTATTTCCCAGAGGTTAACCAGAAGCATGGAGTGTTTGAAAAGGGAAATTAGTGACTTCGTTACTGCAAACTGAACACAGACCAAGTTTGGCCTTGATCTACTCTCAGATTCAGCTACAGCCTGTTGCTTTACCTGACGACTGCCTAGGGTTCCTGAGGAGATGGGAAATAACACTGTCATATACAAAAGGAGCAGGGTTCAAGGCAAAAATCAGTTTGGCAGACTTTCATTTTTATAGAACATTTGCGAGAGGCTTCCAAAAGCTGTGAAGATGCGTAGCTGCAGAGAGAGAATGAAGCAGAGTCCCAGAAATGCCAAGCTGAAGAAATTATATGAACCTCTACAGTTAAGATTTACTTCAAAACAAAAGAACGCCCCCCCCCAATACCACCCTAAAACAAAAGTAGGGGCATCATGGGTGCTACGGTGTTGAGAATGGAAATCCATGGTCGTTGTTGTAAGCTGAATTGGGTCTGACAGGTAGATTTAGATGACATATTGGGAAGAAATTGTTGACTGTGAGGGTGGTGAGACACTGGCCCAGGTTGCCCAGAGCAGCTGTGGCTGCCCCATCCCTGGAGGTGTTCAAGGCCAGGTTGGACGGGGCTTGGAGCAACCTGGTCTAGTGGGAGGTGTCCCTGCCCATGGCAGGGGGTTGAACTAGATGGTCTTTAAGGTCCCTTCCAACCCAAACCATTCTAGGATTCTGTGACAGTAGTCAAAGATGAGAAATGTCAAAGGTACGCCTCAAGGTTGTGCGTAACCTGCAGGAAACAACTTTTTCCTCAGTGCTGGGGTGCAACATTTTCCACTTCAGCGGTCAGGGGTCATGTTAACAAAGGTGAGACAGGTAGTCTGCTATGACCACGTTTTGTTATTGGAAAATACATCTGTTGGTAACACTTCATAATGTCAATTAATGCTCTTTGTGAAGGTCACTTGAGCTGAGTGTGATTCTGTAGCTGCTGTCTGAGAACTTAACTGGAGAGTCTTCTTTTGGCCCTAAAAAAATTGTCTTAATTTATAGGATGTTGATGAAATTGGTTCTTCTGCAACCCATGAGTCAGATGACTGTGTTATTCCTTCAAGCCAATCTCCGTCTAAGGTGAACGAGCGAGGTAAGTTGGATTATGCGTATCTTGGTCTATGACTTTTGTTGCTGTAGGAAAATGAGGCAGAAGAGACTTCGAAAATCTCTTAGCTTACCAGCAGGATCAGCTCTGCTGAATTCCCATGTTCCCATGTAATTCAGTGTTTAAATAAGCTGGACAGTAATGATGGAGATTCTGCTGTCTCCCTGATGAATCTGTTTTAATGTTAAGCAGTATGTAAACTGTTTTTTATCCTGATGTCTAACCTGTCTTTCCTCTTTGCTTTCCTACGTAGCCCATTCCCAGTAAGATTTGGGAAATTGCTGTATTTGAATCCTATTATTAGGTTTTTTTCCCCATTCTTTTCTCCCTGGACTGTTAGCCTGATTTTTTTTTTCCCCAGCTTTCCCTTTTAACTCTTGATTTATTTTTGTATTTATTTTTTTTTTTTAGGCGTCTGACTTTTTCATTTATGTATTTTCTCCAGACTGAGCCATGTCTTCCCTGGTGTGGTGCTCCCAAACAAATCTCGATCTGAGCTTTACCAGCACTAATTAGCAGGAAGGGAGTAATTCATATGTTTCACAGGCGGTGAACACATATGTTTCCACAGGAGACTTTGTGAGATGCCTTTGGTTTGAGGTAGACAGTAACCCAAATGTTTTACACGCAGCTGCTGCCCAGGGAGTTGATCCCTACCCCTTATTCTGCCCCGGCTTGCTGTTAAGTATAGTGGTTCCCCTTATCCTTATTTCAGTCTACTTGTTGCTGCCCATTTTCAATGCAAGAGTGCTTTCTAAATTAAATTCTTAAATACCCCTACATGCTAGCTATTACCTACAAAGTTATAAGGATATATTATTGTTTCCTCCTGATGGTCACCAAGGAAACTCTACTCTCTACTTTTTGTTTCGGCAGCGAATTACTAACAACAATTATTTGAATATGATTCCCCCCCCCCGGTGAACTTTGCCCCTTTTCTTATGGTTGGTTTACCGAGACCATATTTCCCTACTACTGCAAGGGAATTTTCCGAAGTTATATATGTTATTATATATTAATTTTAAAAGAAAACATGTTGCTTAAATATTATTTTATTAAGACAAACTAATGTGTTGGCCTCTACCTGCTGTCTCATCTTCCAAGTATGCACTAACGTGTGCCAGTATGTTTGCAGAAGTTGAGGTCATGTTATTTTATCCTAATTTCCTGGTTTCTTCATTTTTCTCTTTTAAAAATAGGCAGCATTTGCTATTCTGGCCTCAGCAGCCCTGGGTTAATTCAGTCCTTGCTAGTCTGAAAAGGTCTCATTTATCTGAGAGTTCTCTTTCCATCTTTCCCCAGCTGTGGAAGTTCGTATCTCCTTTGTGTCTCAATAGCGATAACGATCTCATCACAACTAATCCTTTTATTGATGACTGCAATAAAATGGCACTAAATGGTTTGTTATCGTTTCTCCTCTGGTGTTCGTGTTTCCTCCTCTTTCGGTAGCTGAAACTTCTGGGTTTTCCCCTTGCTGTTACAGGATGCTTTCCTGGTACTGTGGCCTTCCCAGGTAGAGCTCGTTTTGCAATTTGGCATTTCTGCCTTCAGTCCTTTGTGTTGCTGCTCAGCTTTCCCCTGGTTTCTATTCCCATTGTGATTCCTTGCGTTGTCAGGGAGTGAACAAGTCGTGATTTAGCCGTGTTTGTCTCTTACTCCACTTCTTTCTGGCACATCTGGTCTTAATGTGTTTCTTGAAAAAATTGCCAGCACTCCTGAGCTTTGTTTCCTCCCTCCCTTTAGTCTTGCTTCACATGGGAACTTACTTATCCGCTTTTGGAACGTAGCGAAGTTTGTTTTATTGAAGGTCACCATTTCTCCGTGCCTCCTCCTCTTGTTCTGAGGAGTGGCGTGCTCTGTGCTGCCAGCCGCTTTTCTTTCCCCTATCTCCAGCTCCATCTAACACTCCTCTTCCTGTGTTTTCCACCTGTTTATTAAGCTGTTGCCATCACATTCCCAAAGATTGCCTGACATTATTTGCCTGCTGGGGCCTTTCCCAAGAAGTGTCCTGGCCCTCGTAAGATCCTGCATTTCTAGGAAGCCGTAGGCTTTTTATTGTTTATTAGTGTTGTCTTCGTGACTCCTCACGATCTTTTCCACTAGTGATATTAACAAGAGACTTTTTTTATTGTGTCCTGTTTCCTAGAAACAACTGGTTCATCTTCCTGGTATGTTTTGCTGGAGGCTGTTAGGGCCACTCTTCTGCTTATGTACTTTACTATGTTTCTGCAATTGCTAAGAAGTCTCCATCAATTTGTGAATGCAGTCAAAACATGAGAGCAGAAAGCAGTCTACTACCTAAACTTTTTACACGTGAGGGAAAATATATTCTTAACTAACAATTTCCTTGCTTTTCCTTAAAGTCTTTGCTAAATTGTGTTAAAACCTAGTGCTGAGCCTGTCATTTCCCAGCTTTTCTAGGGTGAAGAAGCTGTAAGTTCAGGCTTCCTCAGCCAAAATAATGGAAAATGGAGAAACCTGTGCTTGATTAGCACTCTTAATCAAAAGCCAAGTAAATACTAAACTACTGCAGCAGAAATTTCTGCTTCATAATTCCAGTGTGAGAGGGGAAAGTACCATGTAGCCTGATCTTTGTCACTGAAGTGGATTGAAGGTAATTATGGCTGGATACCACTCATGAACATAACTTTTATATCCTGCAGCGCCAACAGCTTCCCAGTACTTGTAAGCTCTTGTCTATAGAGCTCAATTTCACTGTTGTGGGTCATTTTGAAGTCTCATTTGTGTTTGAACTTCTGTTTCCCTTTATCGATGTGTTCTACAACTTAAAGAGATTTGAAACCACAATAACTTCACTCGTCTTTTCCAGCATCTCCTTCAAATGCTGTTGTCTACCCCATATTCAGTGCACCCCCCACCAGCAAGAAAAGGTAGGTTAATCTTTGCTAACTCTGAGAATGATCAGAAGTGTCATATCTGCGGATTTGTTATTTAAGATATTATACTAGTTCTAAAACCAATAGCTTAGCCTTCTCCCAATCGTTGTAAGGTTTGGGAGTCTGGGGTGTTTGTGTTGGCTTTTTTTTTCTTTTAAAGGGAAGATGAGAGTTGTGTTGGTTTAGGGGGATACTAGCCTGTGAATAAGGACATACACATTTGCTTACTGCCTGTAGTACCTTTTATTTGTGAAGTTGTACATATTGAGTCGATTTTTTTTTTTTAAACTAAAAAGGAAATAATAGTTTTCTCTTAGCTGTTGCTAGTGATGAAATCATTAGAACAAGGGCCATTGTTTCATGGTATATTTATCACCATGAATGTCACAGCCTTGCTGGTGTTTGGGCCCTGAGCAGGGGGTTTTTATTTATTTAGGCTACTCCTGTGTGTTCTGTATATCCATATCTGGGGTGTCCATAACGAGCAGTAACTTTCAGTCTTTATCTACTGGCCGTTCATCGGAGACCTGCACCTCCCATCAGCCAGAGACCCTCGACAGCCCTGACTACGAATTTGAGCTGGTACCAGAGTTGTCAAAATGAATTCTTTGCTCCCTTTGGCAAGTGCAGTGGCACAGTATAACGTGAGCAGGGGGGGCATTGCTGCCCCTCGCTCGAATCTGATCCGTGGCCTGGCTTTCTGTGTATACCTTGTAGTCTGCGCTGTAGACAGCCAACGCAATGCACGTTCATGAGTTTAGTCCACCTACATCACCAGTCGGTATGGCAGCGATGCCTCTGGCATGGGCATTCTTGCCATGTTTGAAGCAGTTCTGTGTCACGTGCGACCTTTTTGAGCTCAGTTTGTGTGCGTCAGCTGCAGCCTGTGAAAATTCGACTCTTGTGTTTAACTGGGCCAGTTAAACTGCGGGTCTCGTTGAGTAACGGTGGAAAGGCTGATGGAGCTGGTCACTAGCTCTGCTCAGGCCCCTCTGTGGCTCTTGCAGGAGCTGGCAGCTTCTGTGCCTCTGCCACGCTCTACCTCCTTTACCAGTTAAGCTATGGTATTTGTTTTTAAACTGTTGAAATGAGTCACTTTTTGGGAAGGCCCTGGCTTATTAAAGTTGTACAGAGCTAAAGATTTCAGAAGGCTTGTTTACCCGCCTTGTGCTGGTGTTGTAGAATACCTGTGTTCTTTAAATTTAGTGTCAGACTGATCTCTCTCTGCAATCAGGTTCACTGCTTTTCCATAGCAACTCTTCCTGTGATATGCTTTTGTAAATATTACAGTGCTGCGGCTAATATTGACCAACATCTTCACTGTTAGCACTCCGAGAAGTACCCGCGTGCTGTACAGAAATCACCTGAAGTGCAAAGATCAGTAACTGCACTGGTCAGGTGTATTTTGTATTGCGCGCTTTTTTTTTTTTTTTAACTTGAGAAATTTTAGTACAGCAGCACTAGGTAGCAGTGTGCTCAGAAGTTTTGATCCAGGTGCCACGGACAAGACAGAAGTTGTAATAAAAATGGGTGAGAAGGATTAACGGAAGCACCTGCTTGTCCTCCACTTTCCCATGCTCTCCTGAGTGGGTTTTCATAAATCTGCTGGGTGATGTTTGATATGTAGTGTGATGGAAATGAAGCACGAGCATGTGGATTTTTTTTTTTTATTCTGTAAAAAGCATGATCTTGATAAATTACTTGCAGGCACTGGGACTTTTTACTCATAAGGGGTAATCGTAGATGTCTGTGCTTCCAATTAGCTTATTTCTTCAATTAATTTGCTGCCACACTCATAGACCTCTACTGGAAAAAGGCTTGTTTTCCCATACAAGGACCAGAGCTACTAATCCCTCTCCCATATTGAATCAACTTCTTGATATGTTTTGTTAACAATAAGGGCGTTCTAAGCAGAGCTTATTGTGAACATAAAAAATCCCCAAACCAAACCACTTAAAGTTGTTCCTAAAAGAGCCAAAATAAACCTTCCAAGACTTGTCGCGCTACTGTAGTCCTCTGCCACAGAAGTGTTGAAAGAGAGATCCGATTGCAATATTTGCTTTGCTTCCTCATGTGGCTTTACAAATACCTTCTGTGGTGCAAGTGGAACCCTGGAATATGTGGAAATCCTGGTGTTTGTGATTAACTGAAAATCAGTCTTGGATCTGCAGTTGTCTCCTGGGAAGCTGATGAGCACAAGCTTTTCCTACACAAAGTCTCTGCTTTGGAAATTCTCCTTAGTATCCAAATCTATAAAATTGTTTGGTGTATCGCTAAATTAATTCCATGTTAAGGTTTGCTGCACAACAGTTAAAATTTCCCACTTGAAGATTGCTTAAGAAATGCCACCTTACGTACAGAAGTCTAAAGGTAGGTTAGAAAACTGCCGTTATTAACACCCCTAACAATGCGCATCCCTGTAGCTGAAGCCCATGTTCTAAACTTAAAAATTCATATCAAGCCTCCATGTCGGGATCTGAATATGAAAAATTCTTCTTGGCTTTGCGTCAGTCTGCTCCCCTTTTTTGGGAAGCTGTCCCTGCTAGGTGGTGGAGGAGAGCTTAGCCCCAGGACCAAGGGTTTTTCCTGAAATGCTGCCGATCCCCTGGTCTAAAGGGGTGTTGGTGTGAGGGACTGGGACTGGTGGTGCTGGAGCAGCACATGGGTGGGGAAGCAGTCTTGGGACCCCAGGGGTAGATGGAGTCTAGGCTTGAGACCAAACTATGGTGATTCTTGGGCAAAACCTTGTCACAGGTTCTTGTACACCTTGATCAAATCCGAGATTACATGCTTCGTAGGTTAGTGGAGTTCAATTTTTCATTCTCTTCCTTGAGAGGAGAGTGGTGCTGATGTGGTGTGTGCTCTGTAGCCAGCTTTCCTCACAAAATGGGAACGCTTGAAGCTTTCTAAGATGATTTCAGATGATGCTACTTCCCCTACTGAGTCTGGCAGGGTAGGACCCTTATCCTTGCCTCGTATCGCACTGCGCAGAGGTCTGGCATGCATCCTTGAGCTGCTCCGACCAAGCTGTGGTACTGTGGGTCGCAGTCTGGTCACGCAGCCAGCAGCGCTCACATTCCCGCATCTTCATAGCCACATCTTGCGTTCGTCTCCCCGAGCCCTTTGGTCTGCTGGGGACTTCACAAACCCCCCAGGACTCCTCAACCCACGGATGAGTAGACGTGTTTTAGGTGTGTGATCATAGCTGTAGTTTTATGCACAAACTGAAGAAGTTAGGAGCACGTCTGTGGGACTGTTGAGAGGAGACTGGGTTTTTGGGATTCCAGTTAGTCGGGTGCAAGATTGCCAGAGCTGAGCAGCTTGCTGCCGGAAACTCTGAGCCTGTGCAGGAGCGTTTTGGATGTCTAGGTGCACATCAGCAGCAGGTTGCGGAGGGAGCTGCTGGGCTTGGGCACCAATTTCTTCACCCGCAGTTTCCATACTTCACAGGCCTGGCCCTCTGCCTCTCGCCTTGTTGTGTTTCCCTCTGACTGTTGAAGGAGCTGCTGAATTTCCAATATCCTGGAAATGGGATGGCTGTGGAAGTGGGAGAGGTGCTTAATCAAGAGTTATCTAACTTCTCATGCAATCGTGGCTCTTCCTAGAGTCCCTCTCCTTCCCTCCTTCCCTGCCTCCCTCCCTCCCTCCCCCAGAGGAGCTGGCACCACAGCTGTCACAAGCTTTCCTATATCTGGCTTAGTTTGGGGTGTTCTGCAATAAAAGTCACTACCCTGCCCTGGTACCCGACGTGTAACGTTAACTTTTGTCTGCCGTGACTAATTTTCATCTCTCTGAAATGATTTTCAGGACGCAGGCTGCGCTGGATGAACTGACTTCTCCGTTTGCGTCCAACCCACCTGCAAAAACATCTCACGCCTCGCAGAAAAGCAAGAAGGCGAAAGAGCTCTGCAAGCGCTCCAGAGATCAGATGATCATTGTAAGGTTCCCCCTGGGGCATGCTGGGTCCTCGGGGTGGCTTGGTGGTGAGGAAACAAGAAATCTGCCTTGAGGCTAACAGATAAGTAGATTTCCTTATGTGTAAACCTCAAACCAACCACGCTGCAAGGACTGTAACAGGGCAATGATTAACATATTTAGCACTAGACGAGGACAGGGTAGTAGCTGGGAAATACATTGTTATGGTTTCCCTGGGACTGACGCTTTATTACGTTTTAGAATTCAAAAGAGATTTATGGAACATAATACTAAAAAAAAAAAAAAAACCCACCCAAAGGGAAACTCGGCCCAGCCTGTATGGATGCTATAGGAGTGCATTTGGCTGGATCCTTTTCCTTTCCCACGGCTTCCTGGCTGCTGTGCGAGCAGCGTCAGCGCAGCACTGCGGCCGCAGAGGCAAATGGCAGCCAGGGCGGCACGGGAGCAGGAATGTGCGACCAAGAGCTGAGCCCGAACCGAGCTCATTCTGTTAATGAGCGGGTGCCTCTTTGGTAGCTCCCCGTCTGCTGTTGCCCTTCAGTGTGGAGTGCTGATTTTAGAGCGGGAGGAGGCCAGACGGTGTTACTGAGGCTCGTGTGTCATGTAGCCATCACCCGTATGGGTTTCCAGAAAATACGCCCTCAGCGATGAGTAATTTTTTAGTAAACCATTTGTTCTCACTTGGTGACATGCAGACGTTTCCAAGCCCGTTTCCTGAGGGAGCAGAGCTTATGTGATCATTCTTGTCTGCTGATCTGCCCTTTTTAGCACCTTTTTGAGTCGTTTGGATGATTTCTGTCAAGTTTGAGACCTCACAGATACAAATTTTGGAGTGTTTTGAAAAGCTGGTCCCCGTGGAAAGGAGGAACCCGGATGAGTGCCTGCGATGAGAGGAAGGCAGCAGCCTGTGCTCAGCAGCCATCGCTACCCTGAACGCGGCTGGCTGGCGAGCCACGAGCTCCAGCCCTGCCTGGCACCGCTCGGCTGGGTGTCTGACTGCTGGGCCCACGAGGGACAGCCCGTGGGTGCTGCGACACGGGGGGAAGCCCAAACTGGAACATGGGGAAGGCAAAGCAGCCAGTGCAGGGAAGTAAGACGAGTCCTTAACAAACTAGGCTTCACTTAAAGATCAGTCTGCTGTTTGCTTGCACAACTGGCATTTGATTCCCTCTCCTCCCTTCCCTCTGTGCTGACAGAGGTAAAAATTGGGTTATTTTTAGGTAACTGATGAAAAGACTGTGCAGAGTTTGCCTTTGGTTTTTTGTGGAGCTCTTTTACTTTGTGTCCTCAGCGAGGATGTTGCTTATCTGTTTCAAGGTTCGTTCCAAATGATGCATTCGTTGTGTTGCCTGGATAATTTAATGCTGTGTAGTTCTGAATATTGTGCAAATAAGCAAAGGCTTGTCCTTCTCTTGACAAATTGAAGTGGAAACAAATACTTGAATCTTTGATTATTGTTGCTACAACCAATGCTCAACCTCATTCTTTAAACCGAACGCGGTTTTGAACCGCTTCAGAGCGCTGAACTGGCTTTGTTTCTCACTAGGATGCCGGTCAGAAGCATTTTGGTGCCGTAGTTTGCAAGTCGTGCGGCATGATCTACACGGCTGCTAGCCCGGAGGACGAAGCCCAGCACATCCAGCACCACGAGAGGTTCCTGGAGGGACTGAGATACGTGGTAAGGCGATGGCTGCGCTCGCAGGGGGGAGGCGGTGTGGGATATCCAGGTACACGGTGGAGACAGCTGCAGGCAAACGTTTTGTCATCCAGAGGGGAGGTTAAAGTGTAAGTTAGGCAGTTCCAGCAACTGTCTGCCTTCATCAGTTTGATGAATGTGACTTTATTCCTGAAAGCTGAAGTGGTTCAGATTACAGCTTCATCTGCCAGAATCTTCGCTGAATCACTTCCTCTCTCTTGCTAGACCGCTAACGTGTTGTTTGTTTGGGTTTTTTTTTCCCCTCTGTGGCAGGGTTGGAAGAAAGAACGGGTTGTGGCAGAGTTCTGGGATGGGAAAATTGTATTGATTCTTCCAAATGACCCAAAATATGCCGTCAAGAAGGTACATGTTTGTTTATTTTGGGGTTTATATTGTAGATTAGCTTTCTGCTGGCTCAGCTCCCAGAACTACCTCAGTGTGTGATCATACATCGCTTGTCGTTGCACGGGGTGAACAGGAGAGCTGAGTGGGGTTGTGGCAGCAATCCGGGTTTCTGTGGACACCCACCCTGACCCTGCTCCCTGCGCCGAAGCTCTTGTTCTTACATGAGCAACACAACCTGATCCTTTCCATCCCGAGGCCTGGGGTGAGAGGCACTTGTGCTCTGCGAGAGGTGTAGAGGGATGAAGGAAGGAGGCTGAGGGGAGACCTTCTTGCTCTCCACAACTCCCCGAAAGGAGGTTGTAGCCAGGGGGGTTGGTCTCTTCTCCCAAGGAACAGGCGATGGGACAAGAGGAAACGGCCTCAAGTTGCACCAGGGGAGGTTTAGGATGGATATTAGGGAAAATTTCTCCACGGAAAGGGTCGTCAAGCACTGGAAGAGGCTGCCCAGGACAGTGGTGGAGTCGCCATCCCTGGAGGTGTTTAACAGCCGGGCAGACGTGGTGCTGAGGGACACGGGTTAGTGGTGGACGTGGCAGTGCTGGGTTAACGGTTGGACTCGATGATGTTAAAGGTCTCTTCCAACCTGGTGATTCTATGATTCTGTGACACAAGTGAGAGCCCGTTCTTTAGTATTCTCTACACAGTTAGAGCCTGATCCCACATAAGCACAGGATGATTTGAGGGAACGAGTCCCCTTGCTGACAGCTTTCACACCAAAGAATGTGCGTGTTAGTTCCTAACACAACTCTCTCTGGTTTTCTTTTTAGGCAGAAGATGTGCGAGAAATTGTAGATAATGAATTGGGATTTAAGCAAGTTTCTTTAAGCTGCCCAGCCAAGACTAAAATATACTTGTTTGTGTCCACCAAGAAGATGATTGTTGGGTGCTTAGTAGCTGAATCGATCAAACAGGTACGTGTTATTAATTGTATGGGGAGGGGGTGAACTTGCAGGCTAATAACCGGGGCTGTCTGCATAAGCCTGTGTATCAGAAATCCTGGCTTAGCACACGAGGAGGGGAAAATAAAACTAGGGAAACAAAAAACAAACAAACCCACCCCCAAAAACGACAGGAAAAAAAAGAAATTAAGGAAAAGCTCAGGTGTTTGTCAGGGTGAGGTGCTGCTGGCAGGAGTTAGTTGAGTTTGCTCGGCTGATACTGCAGTGAGCTTCCATCTGACCCTGCTCCGGGTGCTGGTTTCTGTGGTGGGCTGCCTTGTAAGAGAGCAGAAGGGCAAGGTGGGGAGTGCGGGAAGGGCCAGGGCTCTGTGTCCTGTCGGGAAGGAGCCGTTTGATGCCTCTGCTCATCCCTGCAGGCTTTCCGGGTGCTGTCTGAGCCGGGAGCTGTGCTGTCGCCTGGTCAGGACGCCCTGCAGCAGCACCGGGCTTGGCGCTGCTCCACGGATCCGGAGCCCGCCGTCTGCGGCATCAGCAGGATCTGGGTGTTTGGCCCACAGCGTGGGAAGGGCATCGCCCGTCGCATGGTGGACGTGGTCAGGTAGGGAGTGACAGGGGGGCAGCGGGGAGCCGGGATCCCAGCTGGGGTTTATCCTTGGTGTGTGTGGGGGAAAAACGATGATTGCAGCCCAAAGTGTTTAGAAGGAAGTTATTGAAAGGGATAAATTTGTATCGTTAAGCAAGTCTGAAATCCCCACTTCATAGTGGAAGGATATCAAGTGGCCAGATATTCTATATATATATCTAATATTTAAGTGATACTTTCATTTAAAATTTGACACAAGTGTGGGCCAAGCTGTTAACTTGCTGGGTATAACTAGAATGCAGAGCTACACGGACTGGATTTTCCAAGAGAAACTGCTTGTTGGGGAGGGAGGGGGAAAATGTTTGGTTGTTTTTTTGTTTTTGTTTTTTTTTTTTTAATGGACAAGTTGATGGGCCCAAACACTTGAGTTTTTCCAGGCAGGAAATTCCAAGCTTTTCAAACTCTGACCAAACTGGGGTGAAGACTTAAAAACTTCCCCTCGTCTATTAACATGAACTGCCTTGAAGGGGAGCTTGGTAGTGCAGGAACCTGTAGCAGCACGTATCTTCTCTGTGTCATATCTGCTTGCTATATCTTTATCAAATGCAGACATATAAAGTATATGAGTACAGGGGGTGATGTCTTTAAACTGAAAGAGGGGAGATTCAGACTAGATTTAAGGAAGAAATGTTTTACGCTGAGGGTGGTGAGACCCTGGCCCAGATTGCCCAGAGAGGTGGTGGCTGCCCCATCCCTGGAAACGTTCCTGGTCAGGTTGGACGGGGCTCTGAGCAACCTGGTCTGGTGGGAGGTGTCCCTGCCCATGGCAGGGGGTTGGCCTAGATGGCCTTCAGAGGTCCCTTCCCACCCAAACCGTTCTGTGATTCTATATGTATATATTTTTATGTATTTATAATCGTATATCATTGTATCTGGAGCTCAGTACTCTGAAAATTCCCAAGCTGGTGTTCAGTCTCCGCTTCCTCCTGTGGTTAGTTTTTGATGTGCCAATAGATGACGCCTTCCAGAGCTGCAGGCCGTGCACGCCAACTCGACCTGGGTGACCTGTGGGTGCCCACGAGAGTCCTGGCACTGTTGTGGTGGACTTCACTGGGGAACGGCTCCAAGATATTTAACTGAAACCTCTAGGTTTCCATGTAAAACTGTAGTTGGGGTTTTTCTGCCTGTATTCAGTCTTACAGTATCCTAATTTTAAAACGCCTCCTGGTCCCCGATCTCACAGCGATCCTTTCTGGTTTGAAAGCAAAGCCACAGAAGAAGCAACAGCTCCCCGCCGAGGGGGGAACACTGCTGCAGGTAAAAGCAGCACCTGGCTGCAGCGCCCCCATAGCTCTGCTCTCTCTTTCAGGAGCACCTTCATGTACGGCTGCTACCTGAGCACCGACGAAATCGCCTTCTCCGACCCGACGCCGGACGGCAAGCTGTTCGCAACGAAATACTGCCAAACCCCTAGCTTCCTCGTTTACAATTTTATTTATAACAACTGATTCGACTTGGTTATTACAAGTTGAGGTTTGTTTAAATTGTCTAAAATAATCTGATGTTTTAATTAACACTTGAGCATTGTTACCTGGCTAAACGCCGTTCTCCTGCTGAGCGCTAGCTCTTCCTCCCCTTGTGAGCGAGCGGGGGGAGAGCGTGTCACTTTGTGTACAGAGCTGTGTTGTATTTTAGTGATTCTGCGGAACCTTGCTTGGATTTCAGGTAGGTTTGGTTCTTCTGAAACGAAATTTTATTGCAAATAACTTAATTTCTTTAAAAGGTTTAATTAATATAAAGATTGCTGTTTTCTCCCCGATTGTGTGAGTATGTAACTCTGAGCTCTCTGCTGTGTGTGCGCTGTAAATGGCAAGGAGCTGCTAGATTTATGCAACAAGCAGTTGCTAAATTTATGCACGGCGCATGAGATGCCTTAAAACGGCTGATGGGCGGCAGGATTTCCCCCGGTGGGTAAGGCCTCACGGTGTTGTGCTGCAGGGGAAGCTGCCACGGGGGCTCCCTGCTCAATAAAATGTGTGAAATGCTGCTGCTCGGGCTCGTTTCTGTGCGCAGAAGAGATGGGGAAATGCTTCCAAAGCTCTCCTGACTTGAGGAGCGGCAGCATGGGGGAGCAGGACAAGTAGGTGTTGCAACATCTTTGTCTCCAGCCACCTCGGGGTAGGAATTTCCCCAACCCACATCTTTGTCTCCAGCCACCTTGGGGTAGGAATTTCCCCAACCCACAGGGTTTTCTTTAATAGGTCCTAAGGAGACTGTTGTTGTTTTTTTTTTTTCTTGATCCTACATCCTCTTTTACCATGGTACAATTCTGCGTAACAACCTGTTGTGCCAGGAAACTTTTTCCTTGAGACACACACCCGCTCCTTAGGAGGAAAACAGCACCGCTTTCACACTGAGATTGGAAAAAAAGAAATATTTATTTTTAACATCCTGGTCCCAAAACTGTTGTTAACTCAACACAAAGAGAGAGAGAAAGGTTTGAAAGCAGCTCTAACACAACAACTAAAAGCACAACTATTGCACAGAGCACGTAGCTTATTTAGGACCGATGTGGAGGGGATTGCTGCAGAAGAACCTTGAGCAATCTCCTTAAACCAGGGGGTAGTGCTTAACGAGGTGAGGCTCCGGTTTTAAGTACACAGAGCAGGTTTCACGTACTGGAAGGATAAACGCTGCAGGAGTAGGATTACTTTTCTAAACTCAATCCCTAAGCTCCCGCACTTGCGCCACGGAGCTCGGGGACAGCTTTGCTGTCCCCGAGCTCCGCGGCGCAAGTGCGGGAGCTTGGATGCTTTTACTCCTGAGCCAGACTTGCCTCCAAGGCTTCCACGATGCACGCGGCCGAGGGACGCTTCTTGGGGTCCTCGCTGGTGCAGACAGAAAAGAGGTCGATCATGTGCTGGTAGGAAGAGTCCAGTTCTTCCATGTTGAGGGCCGGGCGGGTTCCCAGGGCTGCGTAATACGCCTCCTCGTCAAAGCAGTCTTCATCAAAAGACTCATCTAGAAGGTGGAAAAGGTGTTGGGAAGGGTGCTGGAAGCTGCTCTGCTCCCTTCTGTCATGGGGCTTTGCTCCACGGCTGCCCCTTGTCCATCACAGAATGGTTTGGGTTGGAAGGGACCTTAAAGACCATCCAGTCCAACCCCCTGCCATGGGCAGGGACACCTCCCACCAGACCAGGTTGCTCCAAGCCCCGTCCAACCTGGCCTTGAACACCTCCAGGGATGGGGCAGCCACAGCTGCTCTGGGCAACCTGCGCCAGGGTCTCACCACCCTCACAGGCAACAATTTCTTCCCAATATCTCATCTAAATCTGCCCTCTTTCAGTGTAAAACCGTTGCCCCTGGTCCTCTGGCTCCCCTCCCTGATCCAGAGTCCCTGCCCAGCTTTCCTGGAGCCCCTGGAGGCACTGGCAGGGGCTGGAAGGTCTCCCCGCAGCCTTCTCTTCTCCAGGCTGAACCCCCCCAACTCTCCCAGCCTGGCCTCCCAGCAGAGGGGCTCCAGCCCTGGCAGCATCTGGGTGGCCTCCTCTGGCCCCGCTCCAGCAGGTCCATGTCTCTCCTGTGCTGAGGCCCCAGCGCTGGAGGCAGCACTGCAGGGGGGTCTCCCCAGAGCGCAGCAGAGGGGCAGAATCCCCTCCCTGGCCCTGCTGCCCACGCTGCTGGGGATGCAGCCCGGGATGCGGGGGGCTTTCTGGGCTGCCAGCGCACGTTGCCAGCTCTTGTCATGTTTTTTGTCCACCAGTACCTCCAAGTCCTGCCTTGCAGGAGTGCAGTGGAATGTGACGTTCATGTCAGCTTCGCTATTCCTTTGTTACCACTAATTACTGCCCGGGCTACACCATTACTTGGCCTTTGACTTAAATTACTTATTTTGAAGCTGTATCTAACCCCGTTCTTCCAGCAGAATAGCTCTGAGTCACCTCTGCAGAGCTGGCTGGGAAAAACCTCTGCAGCCAAGAGATGCCGAGGGCAGGAGAGTGAAGGAAAATCCCCCGGCTGCCTGGAGACCGAGGTAGAAAACACAAGTCGGCCTGTGGGTGTGTGCCAGTGTGAAGGCTGCACCAAGAGGAGTTTTCCCTGCACAGTCTGTAGGATTTTTAGCTTTATATCGCTTCAGGGCACAGATCTGCCCACAGGCAGCTGTAGCATCCCCTGCCCCATCCCATCTGTCCCCAGCCTGTCTTGTCTGTTCAATGTAACTCCAAATGAGGGGGTGGCAACCAGCATCCTGGCCTGCATCAGCAATGGTGTGGCCAGCAGGACCAGGGCAGTGATGGTCCCCCTGTACTCGGCACTGGTGAGGCCCCACCTGGAATCCTGTGTTCAGTTTTGGGCCCCTCACTCCAAGACAGACATGGAGGGGCTGGAGCGTGTCCAGAGAAGGGCAACGGAGCTGGGGAGGGGTCTGGAGCACAAGTCTTGTGAGGAGCGGCTGAGGGACCTGGGGGTGTTCAGCCTGGAGAAGAGGAGGCTGAGGGGAGACCTTCTCGCTCTCTACAGCTCCCTGAAAGGAGGGTGTAGCCAGGGGGGGTCGGTCTCTTCTCCCAAGTAACAGGCGATGGGACAAGAGGAAATGGCCTCAAGTTGCACCAGGGGAGGTTTAGGATGGATATTAGGAACAATTTCTTCCTGGAAAGGGTTGCCAAGCACTGGAAGAGGCTGCCCAGGGCAGTGGTGGAGTCGCCATCCCTGGAGGTGTTTAACAGCCGGGCAGACGCGGTGCTGAGGGACACGGGTTAGTGGTGGTTTGGGCAGTGTTGGGTTAGTGGTTGGACTCGATGATCTTAAAGATCTTTTCCAACCTAAACAAATCCATGATTCTGCCACCAGCCACGCTGCCCGACAGCCCAGGAACGATTACGAGTCCCCATCACGCAGGGCAATACTAAGTTAATTTAATAAGGTCCACAGTGGCCCCGACTGAAGGCGCAGGCAGCCCAGCAACCCAGCTCCGAAGCCTAGAGACGGGGCAAGCACACTGTGCGTCCTCCCAGCCATCCCACCCCAGGGCTCCAGGCTTCCAGAGCCGGACAGGGAGGTCCGTAACCCACAGCCCTCGGTGCGAGAGGAGCCCAGCGCCGGGGAGGGCAGAGGAACCCCGCGGCAGCCTCGTGTCACATCACCTGGCTCCAGAGTGGGCTCCAACAGCTCCATTTGCAATTTAAGCGACACAGGCCGCGCTGGAAACTTACCCACGATGTTCGGGTGCTGGAGGTTTTTCAAGATCTTGGCTTCTTCGTTCAGTCTCTGCTGATAGATGCTTTGCTGGCTCTTGTTGCATTGGGAATTAATTTTCTTCACAGCCCACGGGGAGCGAGACAAACCTCTGGGAGATCTGCACGGGAAAAGCCACACGTCTCAGAGCCGCTCCATTTGGAAGCAGCACCCCGGGTAAAACTCACACGGGTCCCTGCGGAGCTATTGTGGAGAACGTCTGCCTTTATTTTGTGGAATTAATAAAGAATGGTGCTAAAATAAACTGAAGTCCACTAACGTGCACACCGCGGAGGTGCCAAGTAATGCTTCACCCGTACACAGTGCTCCTCCATCCAATTTTGGAGCATTTTAGAAAAGGAGATTTGTATGGATTGTTATTTTTAAGCGGAGGAGCCGAGGCTCGGGGAGGGAAGCAGCTTGCCCAGCAGAGCCAGGAACGGACCCCAAACGCCTGAACTCCAGGCCGGCGAAAGGCTGATTATTATGGAAATTACGCACGCCAGCCACCATAGCAGAGTTTGGCCACCCAGATGGGACTCTGGGCAACCACTGTTGGATGTCGGTTTCTCTCACCTCCAAATGGCCAATTGCCGGCATCAGGTGAGTTCACCTGGGAACTCTGGAGGCACCAACTAGTGAGTGTTAAAATTTGGCTACTAAATTCTAAGTATTCTGAGTTCGACAGGGTTCGAGTCCCACCTCGGCAGCACGCTAGGACAGGTCTGGGTGGCCCGATCAGCGTAAAACGCATGAATTTGGCATAGAATCACAGAATCACAGAATGGTTTGGGTGGGAAAGGACCTTAAAGACCATCTAGTTCCAACCCCCTGCCATGGGCAGGGACACCTCCCACTAGACCAGGTTGCTCCAAGCCCCGTCCAACCTGGCCTTGAACACCTCCGTACAGATATGGGGAACACACCCGGCATAGGGAAGGGGACACCCTCGGCTGAGGCATTAGAAAATTGGGGGAAAATAGACGGCACCGCAGAGCTATCAAAAAAAAAAACCCCAACGAGCAATACATTGTGTAAGGAAGACGCCAGCACTTCGAGGAGCCAGGGAATGGCCCCGTGGCGGATCCTTTGAATTAAAGGAATTGGCTATGGTCCAGAAAATTTTAGAAGATGAAAAACCTCAGCAAAGGGATTCTTGGTACGTATGGGATACAACATCACCCCTGGAACGCCGGAGATTTGGTTACATGGGGAAATCAAATGCCCAGGTTAAGGGAAGATGCGGGTTGATGTGCATCATTAGTTTTTAATATTTATTTTGGATATAATCTATCCTGGGTGATGTTGACCTGTTATTGAGAGTTATTCCATCTAGACAGAAAGATAACTGAAAAAAAATGTGGAATTACCCCTACAGGCAGGGGAAAATTGGTCTGCCTGGCCTCACGTTGATCCTAATCGGGATTATAATAATCAAACAGATAATTGCCAAACAGCGGTTACAAATCTGGTAAGTGTGATCAGAGTTTGGGAGGAGACAAGAGTACCCTGAACTCAAGTACAGGAATGTAGACGGAGGCCGGAGGAACACCCAGCGACTACTGGGGAGGATTGCACCAGGCTTTGCTGATGTAGCGGGGAATGGCTGTCCGGAATTTTAATTCTGAATTGGCAGCAAATGTGTTTGTGGACCGTCGCCTCTGACACCTGTAACTATTTGAAGGATCACATGCCAGGGTGGCAAAGAGAAAATCTGAAAGATATGATATTACCTGGAGGTTCTGTACTTGTACGCTACGTAGATGATTTGTTACTCGCCCGCAGGCCGTACAAAGATTGCTGGGAAGACGCTGTTTGTCTGTGTTCTGCTTTAGCAGGAAAAGCTCACCGTGCATCTCTTTCTAAGCTTCAGCTGTGTCAGCAGAAAGTAAAATATTTAGGATTGATATTAACAGAAGGACAAGGATCAATAGACCCAGAACGGGTCCAGGCTACTGTAGAAATACCTTGACTGGTAACACAACAAATGTGAGGATGCTCTGAGGACTGGAGCCCCTCTGCTGGGAGGCCAGGCTGGGAGAGTTGGGGGGGTTCAGCCTGGAGAAGAGAAGGCTGCGGGGAGACCTTCCAG
>VFFE01007689.1:1056480-1072379 GCA_008921705.1 Burhinus oedicnemus | reverse complement strand
CTTCCCTGAATCCCAGGTTTGCAACATATCCCACGCCAACGCAGCCTCTCCAGGCTGGGATCGTGCCCAGGAGAGCAGGCAGCAGTGCCTGCCTGCCGGGCAAGTCAGCCCTCCCACACCAGCATCACGCAGCACGGTGGTCCCATCTTCCCTGCCAGGACCCAGAGGATGTCTCTGATGGACACAGCCATGTCCTCGTGCTCAGGGGCATTCTCTGGAGCCCCAGGTGAGCGAAGAAAGTCTTTGGCAGGTTCCCCAGGACGCTGGAAGCCACCAGCTGGGACTCCCCTGCGGTCACGAGCTGCCCTGGGGCTGCGCGGAGGTTGGTCCAGGTCAACTATTTGCATCTCAGGCTGGATAAATGCAAAAAAAGTCTCTATCAATCTGGCCCCGTTTCAAAAGAGGAGCCTGGGAACAGCTCAGGGATGAGCACGGCGATGACGAAAGAGGTGAGGTTTCACGTCACCTTCGCATCCCTGGGCTGTCCTGGGCTGGATGTGGAGCTGAAAGCAGCTGGGAACGGGCACAACTTCTCCCGGAGATGGTGCCTTGTGGTTCTTAAAATCCACCAGGAACAATAAATAGAAACGAGACTTTGGTCTCTGTGTCTTTCCCCGGCAGCTCTCCCTCTCTGCCCAGCTCCCCCCGGGTTGGACGCAGAGGGGTTGTCTGCGGAGGGTCCCAGTGCGAGGTGCGGGGGTCCCACCTGCTTTTACGTGAGGACTGAAGAACTCCTCCTGGCAGACTCACAGCACCCTGGGCTCCCCCCCCCAGCCTCCTCCCAGATTTCGTGGCCACCAAAGCCGCCAGAGCACGCTCAGCCTCTGCTCCACGCAGCACCCCTGGGAACGACGCCGGCGTCTTCCCACGGCACAAGGGGACCCAGCACCCCCGTTTCCCACCACCCCGCTGGCTCAGCTTGCGACCACGCGAGGGGCTACAGCCCAAACCCTGCGTCGCTCCTGAACGTCATCTGCACGATGCTGTGCACGTCTTGCTGCAGGTCCCGACCACCCACCTGCCCTGCGTGGCGCAGAGGTGGCACTCACCAATACCTCTCCTCCCCACCCCACTCTCTGGTCCCAGAAGATGCTGTTCCCACCCATGGGAAGTTAAAATGATATTTGCTAAGAGACATGGCTTTTCCTTCCTCTCCTTTGTCACGCTGAAGAAGTTTCCAGGACACCATGAAGCACACCATGAAGCACACCATGACGTTGCACAAGGAATGCAACCTACACACCTGTGGGATTTTCTACTGGAACGTAACTACTTCCCAGTCTCCCTCTGACCATGCCACCTCACCAGGAACTTTGTTTACCCCCAAGGTGGCTTTGACAGCATTTGCCCGTGTCGTACCTCGGTGAGGGTGGAGGGGAAGGCCACCTCGTGCAGGTGGAACTGGGGCACGCACTGGAAGGTGACGGTGAGCACGACGCCCAGGCAGCCGAGGTGCAGGCGGGCAGCCTGGAAGATGTCCATGTTGATGGACTCGGAGCACTCCAGGATGTCCCCCGAGGCTGTCAGCAGCGTGAGTGCCACGACCTGCCGAGAAGGGGAGCAAAGCTTCAGCGAGCATTCCGTGTTTGCCATCTCCATGCCAAGACCCTGCATCCACCCCAAACCTTACAGCTGGGGGGTAAGCAGGGAGACCCCCATACCATGACCGGCATCACAGGGTGCTTTCTGCTGAGCTTGGCTCCACCAGCCCCTCTCCTGCCACCTTTGATGTGGTGACATAAAACAATCCTTTCTCCGGGGGATGCTAGGAAGAGCTATCAAATAAAGAAGTAAAACTCCCCCAAATTACTTCACTTCTCCGTAACCATTGGTGGAATCGCTGTACAGGATTTCAGCTAGAAGTGGCGGATTTTCATACCTGTCCAGGTAAAAATAGACGTGGGCCCTGCAGAAATTCAGGTTTGGGGGGCTCCAATGCAAGAAGAACTTCTTTCCCTTTGGTACAGACCTTATTCATCGATTATAAATCCAGAAAGCACAAGGACAGAGGAGCTTTGGGCTGGATCATGTTTTGTCTGGCAGACGAAGAGGTCCTGGTGTGCATGGGGGACTTGGGGGTCCCCCAGAGCAGCCCCATCCCGGGGGGGGCAGGACCCCACCTACTGAGTACAGTGCACCAGACCCAGACCAGGTGGTGGGACCTCTCCCCTGAAGCCCTCAAGATGCTGACGTCCGTGCATCGACACGCTCCCGACTGGTGTCTCACCTGGGTGGGAAGGATGCCGTGCTTGATCCCGGTGTTGTGCGTCCCTGTCCCAATCACACCGGCCGCTGCCACCTCAGAAACAGCTCCTAAGCTGGGACAGATGAAGGGGCTGGTGAGGACCTGAGCATGTGGGACACGGCGTGGGGCACAACCCACCATGCCAGGCATAACGGTGTGTGCAGACCCCATGTGCAGGTACAGAGGCCCCCAGAACATGCCCCCTGCCCCACCGAGCAGGGTTTTCCACCCTTCAGGGTAGGCTGCAGCAACGAGTGGGTTTGTTGGCCACACGTGTACGTCTCCATGGGACGTATCTATCAGGATGCTGCCGTAGTCCATGGGGAGGAAGAGGTGGCTGGTGAGCACAGGTCACCATGGTCAACTCAGCTGTGTCCCATCTCACAAGTCCCCACCTCTTCCCATCAGGCTGGAGCGACTCGTTGGGGTGGAGACATCCCTCCCATATGCATTCAGAGCAAGGGGTGAGGAACCTGGCTTTATCCCGGAAACATCGCTGCGGAGCAGGGCTAGAAGCAGCATCCACAAGCATAAGGTCTGCAGACCAAGGTCCGTCCCTCCAACCATGGCCAAGGCGGGCACGTGGGGATGGTAGAAGGTCACAGCAAACAGTGTGGTGTTCCGCCAGCTTCCAACAGCCGGGGAGCAGGGACCTCCTGAACCAGATGTGGCTTCTGTTGCCATTACATTCCCTGATGGATTTCTCCTCCATGAAGGAGTTCTGCTCACCCCATGCACACCGTTGGCCATCTGGTCAGGTGGGGTTTATTTCTCTGAACCCTCACGCCAGCCCTGGCCAGGGCTCTGACAAACCAATCTCTTGTGTTGACTGAGGAACGCAGATATTGAGCTAGGCTGTAATTAAAGAGCAATTTGTTCCCTGAGGTCAGCAAACAAAGGAGGTTAAGTGTGAGAAATGCTCTCCATGCCCATTTCCTTTGCAAACCCGTCTGAACGCGGCTCCCTCCAAGCCCTTGGCAAGACACCTGCTGCAAGGGAGAACCACACGTGTTGGAGGCAGAGGGATCAGCTGTGATCATCTCAAAGTGTCCCATCCTCTGTCCCCAGATTGCCCTGGACCCCCAGCCCATCACTTCCACCTCCTCTTCTGGGGACACCAGACATCCCAAAGCGATGCAGAGCAAAGATTGTCCCATGCCTCCTGTTAAGATATTCCCATGACTAATTGCCCTTTGCCATCAGAAACTCATTTCTAGCCTAATTTTGTCTACCATCAGCCTCCTTTGGCCGGAGCTGCCTGCTGTCAGCCTCCGCCCCATGCAAGGCATCCCTAGGAGAGGTGCTCTCATCCTCCGAGGGCCAGGGCGAGCAGGGTTTTCCTTCATGACATGGAAAGGCCCGACCTGGTGGGTGCAGTGAGACTATGGGTTGTTGTGGGGATAAAGGTTCCCTTGTCCAGCCTCCTGCTCCAAGGCAGGATCAGCCACTCCATGGTGGTGGCTTTGACCTGTGGTCTGCAGAGCCCCAGTGGGAGACCAGATCCTGAAGTAAACATCCCTGTTCTGCAGTAAAAGCTCTTCAAACTTCCCTGTTTTGCCATGTCCCAGCATTTGACCTGGGCCTAGGATGGACACACGGGAGGACACCCAGGGACGGCCCCACGCACATGTCCCACTCACTTGGCCAGGGCCAGCCCGTGCTTGCTCAGCTCGACGTTCAGATCCGAGAGGAAAATCCCACCTTCCACCGTCACTTGCTGCTTCTCCTTGTCCACCTGCGAAGAATGGGATGGGAAGGTCACAGAGCTCGGAGAAGAAACACTTCTTGGGAAAGACCTCTGCTCTTACCAATGCAGTTGATAATGTCTATACAGGAGGGTCACGTACCACGAGGCACTTGCTCCACCCTGAGCTGCCACCTCTCTCAGACCTTCACCCAACCCAAACCTCATCCAACCCAACGATGCCACTGGTTCCTGCCCCTGGTCCAGACCCCGCTCCCCTCTGCTCTCCCCAGTCTCAGGGGTTTGGAGCCTCTCCCATAAGTTCTCCGAGGTGTTGGTCAATGCAAGGGAGAAGACACCTCCCAGCAAAGCTCTACCTTCAGCAAACCTCTCTGCTCTCCTCAGTCTCAGGGATTTGGAACCTCTCCCATAAGTTCTCCGAGGTGTTGGTCAATGCAAGGGAGAAGACACCTCCCAGCAACGCTCTACGTTCAGCAAACCTCTCTGCTCTGCCCAGTCTCAGGGGTTTGGAGCCTCTCCCATAAGTTCTCCGAGGTGTTGGTCAATGCAAGGGAGAAGACACCTCCCAGCAAAGCTCTACCTTCAGCAAACCTCTCTGCTCTCCCCAGTCTCAGGGGTTTGGAGCCTCTCCCATTTCTCCGAGGTGTTGGTCAATGCAAGGGAGAAGACACCTCCCAGCAATGCTCTACCTTCAGCAAACCTCTCTGCTCTGCCCTCCTGCTTTGCTCAGCCATCTCCTGGTGGAAGGACAGCTTATTACCATGAAGAGCTATTCATCCCGCTTCTGAGAGACAGAGCTGTCAGGGAGCGTGCCGTTCCTTAATTAATTATTGCTGTTAATTACCAATAATGATCCAGCTCTCAGAATGTGCTGCCACAGTCAGGATTTTTCACCTTCAGCTGCACACACGCGCTCACATACAGAAAGACACGTGTGTATGGAGACGTGTGCACAAATGCATGCATGCACATGCAACAGGCGTGTACGCACGCGCATGTGCACGCACACGTGAAACACAGGCATGCACACGTGCACGGAGGCCATTCACTCAGCGTTCATAACCAGCCAGCCGCGCAGCCCCAGTAAGAGCCCAGTATCCCCCCACACCTCGGAGGTCTGGACAGAAAGCAGAGGGCAGGAAAACCTCTCCCTCTCAGCAGCTCTCATTTTCCCAAAGTCGTTCAGGATATGATCCACAGGTCCAGGAAGAGCTGGTTCCTTCCCAGTGGCATCAAATGGAGCCATCTCCCATGGGGACATTTCCCACCTGACACAGGAGCAAAGCGTGGACCACGAGCATCCCGCCGGGTCTTCGCCAGGCTGCTGTGCCTAAGGCACCTCCGCAGGCTGGCAGCAAGGAGCCACGGAAGGCCATCCCGCCAGATGCCTCCTCCCCACCCAGCACGCCATGCTGTGATGAGGACAACGCGCCAAGGTGAAGCCGTTGCTGAACGCACGCTTGGGAAGACATCACTTCTTTGCGGCTGCTCCATACGCCTCCAATGCACGAGGCATGCTTTTACACCGGGACAATGCCCGTTCCCCAGGGTTGCACCACCATTTCAGGGTCCGGTTTGGGAAAACTCCTGGCTGTGAGGAGAAGGAAGCCTCTCCATCCTTTCACCTCGCACCCTGGTTATGGCAGTGTTGGTCTCCCTGCCCTGGGTGGTCACATAAACAGGGGTGCCACCATGTTTCAGGGCCACCACGCCACCTCCCAGAAGCAGGTCTCACCTTGAGGACCCTGTTCATCTTCCCCATCTGGATCATGAAGTCATCGGTGCAGGCGATGTCTGAAGGAGAGTGGCCACCCCCCACCACCTTCACCCTCTTGTCCCGCTGCCTGGCCATATCCAGGATCTGCAGAGAGAACAGGTGGCCCTGAACATCCAATGCCTCCCTCAAAGCCATGTGCTAAGGGAGGTGCCAGAGGCACTGTGAGACATTCCAAGCTGAAATCTCACCCATCATTGACATCACCTTCACTTGGATAACGCACCACCTGGGGTTAAAACCACCCCTGGAGCCCAGGCACCTCCTAAGACAGCCCTTGGGACCATCCTTGAGGGTTGGACTAGAGGACTTTTAAAGGTTCCTTCCAACCCAAACCATTTTGTGATCCCAAAAGAGGTGACAGAGGTATCTCTGGGGTGACAAAAGTGACACAGGAGTCCCACCCCTCAGCATGGCAGCTGGGGCAGGCAGAGGACTCCAGAAGGATGTCAGATGCTGATGCCCAAGGAACAGAGTCCAGCTGGGGCCAGCCATGATGGTTTCCTGCATCTTTTAGGTGTTTGACACATCTGCTGGAACACATCTGCAGTTCAGTAGGATGGGCCATCTGGGCCATCTTCTGGGGCTGAGGGAAGGACTCATGCTGTCACCATCTGTGACCTCTCTGGCTGAACATGATGGAGCATCACAGCCCTTCCTGGTCTTTCCTCCTCTTCATTTCTAACACGTCTCCTGGAAGCATCCCTCTTACCTCCCGGATCTCCTCCACCGAGGTGGGCTGGAAGTACAGCTCTGGAGAGGAGCCATAGGTCTTGGCCCAGTTCTGGAACTTGACTCCTCCTTGGCCGTGAACCTGGACCAAAGACAAGAGCTGAAGCAGAAGAAAGCAAGTGCCTCCCCTGCTTTTCCATATAGCCCGTCCTTTGTCTGCCAAGGCCACTGTAGCAGAGCCAGATTTCCAAAAGGATTAATTATTTATGGACACAAAGCTTCAACTCAACCCCTTGAGTCCCTAGACTGGAGATGTCTTCATGTGAGCAAGTTGGCCCAGGCTCCCTTTGCAGTCAGTGAAGAAGCCGGAGGATGCCCTGGTGTGTTTGAGACCTCTCCCTTGAGCGCAGCCCATCCCCTCCTCTTACAGCATGATGGGTGCTGGGGTCCTCTTGGTTTGCATGACCTCTTCTGCTCTGGTCTCCTCTCAGACCTGGTCTCAGCACCCATACCTGTATTGTGGCCTCATGTCCCTGTGTCCCCAGACGGCCTCATCATGAGGGACTGACTGGGACCAGGTTGGGACCTCCCTCCAACCTCAGCCATTCACCCTGAGACACTGTCCCCAGGGCTGGCATGAAGGGGTGCTGCCAGAAGACCCAGCCCCATCCCATCTCCAGGCGGGCCATTCCCTGGGTGGTTTGGATGGGTCCTGGCTTGGGGTGGGGGGGAAGACATTTTCTCCTGGCCATGGCCAGCCCAGCTGGGGCTTGGGCAGGGAAGGACATGGCACCAACCCCTGGAGAAGATGCTGAACCCCCTTGCCCCAAGCAGGACTGGATCCAACAGTGCTGTCCCACCAACACATGTCCCACCTTAGCTGCAGGGGGTGATTTAGCCCCTTGCCACCTTCTGCTGTCTCCTTCCTCCCATTCCCTCCAGCCTCCTCTCCATCAGCAAACCCTCCGCCTTCCACCTCCCCACCCAGGCTCCTTCCTCTGCCCTCCCCTCATTTTCCTTCTGCCCATCTCTGACGGGTTCATCTCCCATCCAAAAAGCGGACCCCAAAACTTCTCCGGGGGTGCAGAAGGGGTTATCCCAGGGGTGTCCCCAGCATCCCTCCCCCCCTGCCATCCCCTTCCCCCACAACCCTCGCCCCCACCCAGGCTGCTTTTAGGGGCTGGGCAGGGCAGGGACACCGGATGGCCCATCACCCTGCCCAGGGAGGTGACACCGCCTGGAGCCAGGGCCATCAGGAAGCTATTGCAGGTAGCCCAGATAGCAGCAGGGAGCCCTCGGGGCGGGGGGTGGGGGCTGGGGGGGCTGGGGCTGCCTCGCAGCATCCCCCATGCCAGTTAAAACCCGGAGCTGGTCTGGGAGCCAGGGTACAGAGGGAGAGAAAGACAGAAAAAAATGAAAAAAAAAAACAAAAAACCCCAAAAGAACAAAATTGAGGAAAGCAAAACCGGTTAGCAAACACTCCTGTTCAGCAGCCAGAGCCTGACCTGGTTTATCCAGGGAATCTGTTGCCTTTCCTTCCCTCTCTCCTTCCCGATACACCTTTCCTATCGTGACAGTGCTGGTTATTAAACCCGTATCAAAGCTGGTAATCAAACCTCATCGCCCTGACAGCCCCGAGCACTGCGCGTGGCTCCACGCTGCCTAGACCACCCCAAAAACTGGGAAATTCCCCCCTTGGCTTTTCCTTACCATCCCACCAGCCTCTCCAGATGCTGCTGCTGGAGCGAGCGGGACTCCGGCTGCTCCGACGCTGGGGCCAAGGGCTGATCCTGGCCGGACTAAGGCTGGCAGAGCTTGTTCCTGCCCTGTGGGTCAACAAGGAGCTTCTCTCCAGGCTGGAAGGATAATGAATAACAGCCCTTCCCTTGGGCTTTGCCTCATTCCCTGGGGGAGGAGAGGGGCTGAGCCCTTCGCTCCCGGCTGGCAGAGCGGAATCTGGGCACAGATTTGAACCTGAGGTCCCACGTCCTACAGGGACCTTGTTGGGGGAGAAGATATTTCAGTGGGTTTTGGGGAGAAGATGCTTCAGAGGGGTTTGGGGAGAAGATGCCTTGGACCGTTTTGGGGAGAAGATGCTTTGGAGGGTTTTAGGGAGAAGACATCTTGGAGGGTTTTGGGGAGAAGATACTTTGGAGGGTTTTGGGAGAAGACACCTTGGAGGGTTTTGGGGAGAAGATGCTTCAGAGGGGTTTGGGGAGAAGATGCCTTGGACGGTTTTGGGGAGAAGATGCTTCAGAGGGTTTTGGGGAGAAGATGCTTTGGATGGTTTTGGGGAGAAGATGCTTCAGAGGGTTTTGGGGAGAAGATGCCTTGGACGGTTTTGGGGAGAAGATGCTTCAGAGGGTTTTGGGGAGAAGACACCTTGGAGGGTTTTGGGGAGAAGACAGCTTGGAGGGTTTTGGGGAGAAGATGCTTTGGAGGGTTTTGGGGAGAAGACAGCTTGGAGGGTTTTGGGGAGAAGATGCTTTGGAGGGTTTTGGGGAGAAGATGCTTTGGAGGGTTTTGGGGAGAAGCCACTTCACTTTTGGGGGATCCTTGCCCTGGACTGGGTCCCCTGAACCCACAGCCTTTGCACTGGGGAAAGGGGAGAATAGGGAAATGGCCCTGCCAGGTTTGGGGGGGACCCGGCAGCACGGGGAGGTTCAGGCTGCGGGTGATGGGACGACCTCGCTGCATCTCATCACCACGTGGACAATGGGCGCTTGGGGTCTTTGCTCCCTGCCTTGCATGCTTGCTTTGCACCCCAAACTCGCTCTGCCGTCCCGCCGGGAGCGGATGGAGGGGACAGGATCCGGCTGGGGAATGGGTCTCGTCTGAAGGACGGGCGAGGAGCGGCGATGCGCAGGAGCTCTGCAGCGCTCCGTGGCTGCGCTTTGGTGATAAGCAAACCCTCCCCGGTCCCTCATTAAGGAGGGGATGATAACGATTTTTCTGAGCCGGCTAACTCGGGCAAGGTGACCTCTGGGAGCATCGCTCCGAGCGGGCAAGGGAACCAACGCTGCCTTCGCAGGACCGCGGGATGCTCTCGGAGACCCGGCCTTTCCAGCACAATCGTGAACCGCGAGGGGAAATTGCTTCTTAATTAGGGAGCAGGAGCTGTGCAGCCCGAGAAGGACCTCCCAGCACCTCCAGCAGCTTTTTCCGCGCGTCTTCACATCTGCCTTCAAAGCTCCTTGACCTCCTGCCCGTCCTGAAACCCCGCTGATGTTTTCCCGGCTGCGATGCAGCAAATTAACGAATAACCCTCCGACGCACCTTCGAGCCCGGACAGAGGCGGAGAGGGTCAGCCGATTGGGGTCGGACACCTCCACAACCGCCCAGTTTGCGGCTCCAGCTCCAAGTGCTGTGCAAAGGTCATCCAAACCTCCCGAAATCCCCCCTTCCCAAAGGATTATTGATTAACAGTGAGGGGGGATGCAGGCGGGGAGGGACGCAGCTCTCCCCCACCGCCTGGGCTGCATCCAGGAGGGATGGCACAGCTCGGCTAATTACAGCTGAACAGCAGGGAGTAATTCAATTAAAGACAAAAAGGGCGGGGGGGGAAGTGGCGTTTTTCCAGATGTCGAAGCTATTTACGAATTTCTTTGTGAAATTTTCGGTGGGGTGGAAAGCGCGCCGGCGTGCTGCCGAGTCTCTCCCGCAGAGATCCGGGCAGCGGAGCTTGGCTGGGGCTGTCCCGCAGCTCCCCCCCCCCAGACCAGTGAAGGATTCGATCCCCCAGGTTCACCCCGGGGATGGGGAGACCGGTCGTCGGCTGGCATAAATCATGGGAGCACGATGCCAGCAGATGCTTCCGTTGGGTTTGCCATGCCATGGCGTGTGGTTTGCCCGGGAAGGGTAGGGCTGGGCACCCCGGACACGGCCGGCGCTCCTGCAGTGCCGGGGAATGCAGGTTATCAGCTGCGGTGGCCTGGCTGGGGCTCTCCGGAGCAGCCAAAACGGGAATGGGAGCTGGGAGAGGCCACTCTCCGCATCCTCACTGGCACCTCTGCCGCTGCTGGCCTTGAGCTGGCAGCAGAAGGGTCCTGCTGGAATTCCCTGAGTCCTGCTGGAATTCCCTGCCTTTGCAGCCACTGTCACACCTGCACCAGAAATGGTCAATGCATTCCCAAATTGCAATACTTTCCCAAACTGCAATGTGTTCCCAAATTCCAATGCATTCCCAAATTGCAATGCGCTCCCAGTTGCAATGAGTTCCAAACTTGCAGTGCATTCCCAAACTGCAGTATGTTCCCAAATTCCAAAGCGTTCCCAAATTCCAATGCGTTCCCAAATTCCAGTGTGTTCCCAAATACCAATATGTTCTCAAATTCCAATGCACTCCCAAATTCCAATGCGTTCCCAAATTCCAATGCACTCCTAAACTGCAATATGTTCCCAAATTCCAATGCATTCCCAAATTCCACTGTGTTCCCAAATTCCAGTGCATTCCCAAATTCTAGTGCATTCCCGAATTCCAGTGCACTCCCAGACCGCAGGGACCCCTCCTTGCCGTGCTGGGGGGGTGGGTGGATGCCTGCGGCTCTGCCTCCGAGCCCATGCAGAGCCTGGAGATGGGATTTACCCAAAAACCTGGCCTGTGGTTGGAGTCTTCGCCTTGTCCCCTGTCCCCTGTCCCCTGTTCCCAGCTCCTCCCCAGAGCCGCCTGGCTCGGGGGGCTCTGGGAGCTGCTGCCTCCCTGCAGCAATGGGGAAACTGAGGCAGGAATGTTTCGCTGGAGCTCTTGGAGTGTCTGGGCCAGGCAGAAATCAGGTGGCGCTGGGGTTTTTTTGCCGTCTTTCTTTTCCATTTAAAAATAAAACAGTTGAAATTTAATTATGGGCAGCTTTTATTCTTTACTCCTCCGTCTCCAAGGGCTTTTTTTTTTTTCCTCTTTTCTCTTTTCTGAGTTAATTGCTTCCTTTCTGAAAGGAGGCCAGGGAACAACGTCTGGAGGAGGGGAGGGCAGGACCAGAGCTGGACCCTGTATGGGAGCAGGGAGACGTTGTCCCTTAATCCTCACCACTGGGCACAGCCAGAGTCCCACCGTGTCCTCCCCGCGGATCCGCATCCCTGCTGCCAGCACCCATGGGTGCCTCGGAGGGAGAAGCCGACTAAAACCAAAGGAAAACAGCACATTTCCAGGGAGTTTTGGCCCAGGGGGACAAGCACAGCTGGTCACATCATGTCACCGGGGTGGGTCTGTGTCCCCAGGGGGGGTTGACGCTGGGGTCTGAGCCGTGCGAAGACGTGTTGACTCCAGAGGGACCTTCGCCCTTGGCACCCAGCAAACCAGGCGTTTTCAGGGCTGAAATATTAACTGAGTGTCCCCAGGGACAGCCGGAGCCGTCCCGGAGTCCAGGGACGGGCTGGGTTGAAATTTAACCGGGTGCCATCAAGCTTGGCGGGGGCAAGCGACCGCGGTGGGGTGCGATCCTGCCCGTCCGCATCCAAACCCCATGGGGCGATGGGAGCCCTGCCCGCTGGCGGCAGAGCTGGGGGCTGTCGGGGGTAAGGTCCTGCGCCCTCCGCAGCCCCCCAGCGTGGCCCTGCCAGGCTCTGCCTGCACCCCATGTGTGCACCTTGCACCCCGCACGCGTCACCCGGCAGGCGTTTCCCATCGGAGACTCATCACAGAGACCTTGGTGGGGTCAGAGGGATGGAGGGAACCCTGGGGGCGACTGTCCCCTCCAGATCATAGAATCCTAGAATGGTTTGGGTTGGAAGGGACCTTAAAGGGACCTTAAAGACCACCTCGTTCCAACCCCCCTGCCATGGGCAGGGACACCTCCCACTAGACCAGGTTGCTCCAAGCCCCATCCAACCTGGCCTTGAACACCTCCAGGGATGGGGCAGCCACAGCTTCCCTGGGCAACCTGGGCCAGGGTCTCACCACCCTCCCACTCAACAATTTCTTGGTATCTAACCTAAATCTCCCCTTTTTCCGTCCCTCTCCCTACCCAAGCCGGTCCCAGCATCCGCAGCGGGGCTGGTGCAGCGCCGGGCACCGCTGCAGCCTTGCAGCCCTCCCGGAGCCGGGTGGAATTATCCTGCTCAGGCCCCCGCCGGGGCTGGGGCGCAGGGAAGGCTGGCAGGAGCCTGTGAACACCTCCCAAATCCTCCGACCCGGCTGCCAGCGCCATGGGAGAGGCTGTTTTGGCAGCGCTCGCCCGGCTTTCCGGGCAAGGCTCCAAGGCGGGTGCTTGGCTGCAGGTCCCGGCTGCCCGGCCACGATGCTCTTGGATTTTATATTTCATCAGCAGACTCCAAAGCAGCTCCGAAACCCGCTCCCGAGGCTGCCTCCCCGGCCAGCAAACCCAGGGAGGGCAACAGCCGGGATTATGGATAACTCTGGGCCGGAGGGAGCAGGTTTAAACCTCTCGCATCCCATCCCGGGGCTGGGTTTTTCCTCTCTCTTCCACCCCAAATCCACGCAGCTCCTTTTTCAGGAATGAATCCGGATGCAAAACATTCCCGCGGGCTGGCTGGCAGAGCCGGGAAAGCGCCGGGAGGAAGGATGCAGACAGACAAACCGCAAAGCCCCAGATGAAAATAGTTGAGGGCTGGGGAGAATTTGGGGGTGGGAAATACCGAGCGTGCTTGCCCGAATCCTTACGCCATCCCGGATTTCTGTTTATAACCTCTGTTGGGGCCAGGAGAAGGGCCGGGAGCTCCGGGGAAGGTGGCTGCAGGCAGGGGCCGAGCCCTGACACCACGGGGATGGGCCACCAGCAGGAGGGGACGAGGCAGGCGAGATGCTGCTGCTGCTGCACCCTATGGCCCTGCACCCTAGGGAGCACGGGGAGAGCCGAGGGGCTGGGGGCCACTTCGTGCTTTATTTCCCAACGTTACAAGGCAGAAGGCGATTGCGCAGGCAGCGTTAATTATCATTAGCCCATTAAAACCTCCACACCAAAACCAACCACGCGGCGCAAGCGGCCACGCTCCAGGACACTCCCCCCCCCCGACTCCCAGCCAAAGCTCCGAGCGAGGGAAGCTCCTGGGATGGGGTCGGGGTGATGCGGCAGCCCCGGTGCAGCCCCTGCCGTGGCACGAGGATGGGTCCAGCCCCAAACCATCTCCCAGCACCCCGGGACCCCCACGAGAGCTCACCGGGACCCTTTTAGCTGCACGAAGCAGGAGCGATGCCCTGCGCCACCTTCCTCCCAGCCCCGGCTCACCCATCGCTTCCACCCCTCGACCCCCCAAAATATACAAATCAAGCCCCAAAGGCAAAAAATCAAAGCCTAAAGGCAAAAATCAAACCCTAAAGGTAAAAATCAAACCCTAAAGGCAAAAATCAAAGCCTAAAGGCAAAAAATCAAAGCCTAAAGGCAACATCAGCCCGGGGAGGAGGGAAGGCACGGGGCAGTGCTGCCCTCCTCGCTCACAGCCTGGAGATCTTGGGCAGGGGGGTGTCGGGGGGGAGCCCCTCCAGCCACTCCACCAGGATCCTGTTCAGCGCTGCCGGCCTGGGGAGACGGCACAGAGCTGGGGTGGGATCTTGCTTTCCCCCCCGGAGAAGAGGGGGAGCCCTGCTCCGACGGAGCCAGGCTGTGCATGCCGGCCACGGTACCTCTCCATCTGCGTCCAGTGCCCGCACTCCTCGATGTGCTCCCGGCGCAGCTGCGGGATCTACGGAGGGATGCAGGAGAGGGGAGAGGGGCTGGTTTGTGCCAGGATCCGGCACGTTGGGCACCAGGAGCCCCACTCCGGGCTGCCCCTGCCTCCCCAGCTCTTTATTTTGGCAAGAGCAGATCCCCTCCTGCCTGCTGCGTGTGGCAAATGCCCCCCTTTCCCCCCCACCCCGTATCAGCCTGTCCCCCCTATCGAGTGATGTCCCCGTATCTGGGCCAAATCCAGCCCCTCGCGGCAGGATGGACCTGTCCCGGGGCTCTCCTGCGGCGGCATCTTATGGATGTGGGATGGGTTTAGTGCATGCCGGTGCTGGGCAGGGGCAGGGCTGGGATGGGACAGGACCACGCCA
Organism: Burhinus oedicnemus; assembly: GCA_008921705.1. Lineage (NCBI taxonomy): Eukaryota > Metazoa > Chordata > Aves > Charadriiformes > Burhinidae > Burhinus > Burhinus oedicnemus. Next base: position 1,057,996 of record VFFE01007689.1, on the reverse strand, counting down.
GCTTACCCACTCCTCCATGCCCCTGCTCATGCTGGGATGCAGCACCACATCCTTCCCGGCCGTGACCATCAGCGCTGGCATCGTGATCTATAGGGGACAGAGGTGACAAGGCGGGGAAGATGCTGGGGCTGCAAACGCTCCCCCCCGGGGCAGGATCGGTCCCCACCTTCCTGTCCTTGGCAGAGAGTGCCCAGCGCCAGTTGGGTCGCATGTTGCGGTACCAGTTCAAGGGGCCACTGGGAGAGAGGGGAATGGGGTGGAGATGCTGGGATTCAGCTCCTGCCGACACCACCGCGGAGACCGGGAAGAGCCTGCAAGGGGAAAGCAGCCTCCCCCCCCCCGCCAGCCTCGCCCCAACTTGGGGTTATAAAGCAAGGCCAAGGTGGGTTTGGGGGTCCCCCTTCTTCAGGGGGTACCCCACCAGCCCCCTGGGCTCCTGCCCCTACCTGAAGCCGGATTTCTCGAAGCGCTGGATGTAGTACTGCAGCTCGGGGCCGTGCAGGATCTGGCTGGCGGGGGGGTTTTCCGGGAAGCCCACCAGCAGCCCCCCTGCAAGAAGAGGCGCAGCACTGCTGCCGTGTCCCACCCGTGACATCCCCACCCCACGGCGAGGTCTTCCCCCCTTCACCTCGCTCCCGGACCCCGAAGTCTCCCCTCCTCACCTCGCTCCCGGACCTTGTGGAAGTCGAGCGCGAAGGGCAGGCGGTCCTGCGGAGAGAGGGGAGCGAGGGCAGGCAGGGAGCGGCGCCGCATCCCGGGGGGAAACCCATCCCCGGGGGCTCCCCGTGGCTGCCAGACAGGCTTGGGGCTCCATGTCCCTCCTCGCCGGGAGCCAGCATCGAGCATCGCTGCATCCCGAGGGATGCAGGAACCAACCACGCAGCCCTGGACGGCGGAGCTGGGCGCCAGCATGGAGCATCACTGCATCCCAAGGGATGCAGGAATGACTGCACAGCCTCGGAATGCAGAGCTGGGCACCATCACGGAGCATCACTGCATCCCAAGGGATGCAGGAATGACTGCACAGCCTCAGGATGCAGAGCTGGGCACCAGCATGGAGCATCACTGCATCCCAAGGGACGCAGGAATGACTGCACAGCCTCAGGATGCAGAGCTGGGCACCATCACGGAGCATCACTGCATCCCAAGGGACGCAGGAATGACTGCACAGCCTCGGGATGCAGAGCTGGGCACCATCACGGAGCATCACTGCATCCCGAGGGACGCAGGAATGACTGCACAGCCTCGGGATGCAGAGCTGGGCACCATCACGGAGCATCGCTGCATCCCGAGGGACGCAGGAATGACTGCACAGCCTCGGGATGCAGAGCTGGGCACCATCACGGAGCATCGCTGCATCCCAAGGGACGCAGGAATGACTGCACAGCCTCGGGATGCAGAGCTGGGCACCATCACGGAGCACCACTGCATCCTAAGGGATGCAGGAATGACTGCACAGCCTCGGGATGCAGAGCTGGGCACCATCACGGAGCAACACTGCATCCTAAGGGATGCA
>VFFE01007689.1:971862-985695 GCA_008921705.1 Burhinus oedicnemus | reverse complement strand
GTTTCCTGCAATCCCCCCGAGCCTTCAATCCGCCATCCCGCAGTCCGCTCTGTTTTTTCCTCCCTGGAAAAATCGATGTTGGTTGTCTTTCCCCCCCCCTTGATTAATTCACTACGGTCTTACCCGCCTCATCCTTCTCCCTAATTCCCTTCCTTTGGTGGGCCCGGATGGATCTCCTGGAGCAGCCCTTGCAATTTCCAGCTGCTCCCCATCCCTCTGGCACCCGTCTCCCCAGCTTCGGGGCTCCATCCGACACCGAACACCCTCCCTTCGGCCTCGCAGGCAGCCGTGGGACGATGAGACGTCTGGATCACCCCAGCGTGATGTTTGCATCCGTGAGATGTTTGTGGCTGTGGGTCTTGAGAGAGGACAACCCAGTATCCACCTGGCTTTGGCATTGGCTGCTGCTGGGGTGGCAGGGTGCCAGCTCCGCAGTCCTCTTCCCTGTGGATTTCTGGTATTCAGCCACCCAAGGATAGTGGGGACAGCCACACGGATGCAAGCAGGATGGGGGTCCTGCAGCCAAGAGGGGGGGAGCAGCAAATTCGGGTGCCCTCCGTGTCTGGGTCTGCCTCTTCATTTATCTCCCAGGGGAAAGGCAGGAAATCGTTGGGCAGGTCCCCCGGGGCTGGAAATTACAGTCCTGGGCTTCATTTGCAGGAAGGTTGCGCATTAAATTTCCGAGCAGGAAGGAAGGAGAGAGGCTGGTCCGGGGAGAGGGCTGGGTCATCGCCCAGGAGGTCGGGAAGCAGGGGGGAGCTCTGGGTTTCCCAGCTTCTTGCGGTCGGAGTACCACCTCTCCTGGCCAAAATAGCCCTGTCCCCATCCCTGTCCCCATCCCTGTCCCCATCCCCTCGGGTGGGGACACCTGAGACAGGAGGGCGAAGGGGTCTGCGGTGGTGGTGGGGGAGATGCTGGATGTTGCCCTGACTTCGCTTTCCCAATTTTTGCAACCCTCCCCTTGGCAGGGTTTTACGGGGGCGAGCGTGGGCTGAGGCAAGACCCTGCGCCCCGTTTTCCCCAGAGCAGGGGACATCGCTGCAGCTGCCCTGCCCGCGGGTGGGTTGGCACCAAAACCCCCAACCTGGGGCTGTGGGGCAAGTGGGGAAACCCTGGTCTGGCGGGGACCGGGGCGAGCAGCCCCCAGCTTCCCCCCACCGCTGCAAGAGCCTGGACCTTTGCAATGCCCTCCGGGATGTCCCCTGTGATGTCCCATGCAATGTCCCATGGCAATGCCCCGTGCGATGCCCCCTGCAACGCCCTGTATAACGCCCCGTGCAATGCCTCGTGCGATGCCCCATGCCATACCCTGTGCCATGTCCCCTGCAACACCCTGCAATGCCCCTGTACAATGTCCCCTGCAATGTCCCCTGCGATGCCCTGCAATGCCCCCCTACAATGTCCCCTGCAATTCTCTGCAATGCCCCCATACAATGTCCCCTGCAATGTCCCCTGTGATGCCCACATGCAACCACCCCGTGCCCTTGCACCACCCCGTGCAATACCCTGTGCTCCGGCTCTGCTACTCCGCAGCACTTCGGCTCCTGTTCCCTTTCCCTCTCCCTCCTCATCCTCTCACGTAAAGCCCAACGTCCCCTTCCCTCTCCCCCGGCCGAGCGGTGCCTTGGAAGAGACTGAGAAAACCCTGGCAAATCCAGCCCTTGCCAACCCCGGGGAAGCTTTGCCAATGCAGGGGGGGCCAGGGGAACTGGTGCCCCTCCAGCCTTCCTCCCCCTTGTCCCCCCGGCCTCCCCTCCTTCCCTGCCTGGGCATGGCTCTCCCTCCTCCCCCAGCCCCTGTCGTCACCGCCACCGCTTGGAGTAAGAGCTGAGACGTCCTTCGCTGGAGCTCAGTCCTCGCCGGAGCCCTCCGCGGCACAGCATTCCAACTGCTGCACGGCATCCCAACCGCGGCACAGCATCCCAACCGCTGCACAGCATCCCAACCGCGGCACAGCATCCCGACCGCGGCACAGCATCCCGACCGCGGCACAGCATCCCAACCGCGGCACAGCATCCCAACCGCAGCACAGCATCCCAACCGCTGCACAGCATCCCAACCGCGGCACGGCATCCCAACCGCTGCACAGCATCCCAACCGCGGCACGGCATCCCAACCGCGGCACAGCATCCCAACTGCAGCACGGCAGAGGGAACGGGGGGCTTCGGGGAGCCCTCCTTGCTCTCCCTGCAGCAGGTAAGGGGCTTCGTTGGGTCCAGGCTGGCTGGGAGGGAGAGAAGGTGTTTTCCCCTGGAAATATCCACAATTAAAGCTGTTTGCAGAGTGGCCGAGGATGGTCAGGCAGTGATGCGGAGGCAGCAGCAGGGAAAGTTTCCCAGCTCTGCGTGAAGTTCCCATCTAAAAACCAAAAATCCCCCGCTGCCCACCTTTAAAATCCAATAAACAAGTTCTTTATCCTTGCTGCCTCCCTGACCGCACGTCGGGATGCCGAGAGCTTCGCCGGGCTCACCGTGGTCACCGGCATCCTCTGGTCCAGCCTTCAGCATCCGCACGGGGCAGGTTTCCGCATCCCTCCGGGAAAGTGGTCGGCAGGTACCAGCCAGCAGCATTTCGGAGGCACGTAGGTTCCTCCCGGGGCATCTCCGGGGCAGGGTCGGCATGCTTCCAACCCAGTGCTTTGTGTCACGGAGCGATGGGAAATCCGTCAGGGAAATGGTTTGGATGCAGGGAGAGGAGGCAGGGCTGTAGGCAAAGGGCAGGCAGGAGGGGAGAGCTGCCTGCCCCCGCCGCCAGGCTGCGCCGGAGCTGCCCGATGCTGCCGGAGGGGCATGGAGGTGGGCGAAGCAGCGACGGGAGGGAAAGGGGGATGCGGGTGGGAAGGGGGATGCGGGCGCAAGGTGCACCCTGGGGTGGCCCGTGAGCGTGCCTGTGTGCAGCCTCCCACCCACGCAGCCCCCTTCCCACTCACCTGCCCATCCCCATCCCCATCCCCACCGCCACCCATGGGTGCATGTCCCTGCTCCTCTCCACCTGTGTCCCCCCTCAAACCCTCTTTGCCACGGACAGGCAGTATCAGGCACAGCTTTGCATCCCCCAAAGCACCTCCTTCCCCCCTCCGATAGCTACCAGAGCTTTGGGGAACCTGTGACACCCCACTCGTGTGACCCTATCACCAAGCCCAGAGTGGGACCCGCTCCCCCAGCACCCCCCGTACTCTCCAGTACATTTAGATATCTCAGCCAGGAGAGGCACATCCATAATTTTCCCTCCAGCTCAGCGCAGTGGCCGGTGTTTCTCCTCCCGTTTCCCACCCCCTCCACCATCCATGCATGAATCAGTTGAAAACTGCGCAGAACGTGATGGTGAGTTCAGGAGGGCTTCGTGGTTTTACTGGGAAAGGGTGGAATTTAAGCTAAAGGAGCTTCTTGTTTAGCGACATCAGTGCTGGGCTGGGAACCTCCTTCTCTTCAGGGATGGGAACCTCTTGGAGAAGGAAGGCTGCTCCTGGGGGCATGGGTCAAGCGTGGAAGAGTCACCTTGTAAGCAGGAGCAGATTTTGGGGCCTCTGCAGAGAAAGTGTTTTCCCCTCTTGCAGAGATTTGTTTTGCTGGGGAGGGGAACCAAGCACATCCATGGCTGGCTGGATGCATTGGTAGATGGATGCATGGATGCATGGAAGGATCAATAGGTGCATGCATGGATGGATGGATGAACAGATGCACGGCTGGCTGGATGGATGAGGGTGGATGGTGAAAGGACGATCCCCTCTTCTCAGAAGTGAGTGCTCCTGGAGAAACCAGCCCCAGGATCCCGTTCGGGGCAGCGCAGTCGCTTGGAGCAGCTGAGATGCTTCCCCCTCCCTCGCTCCCAGGGCACGAAGCAGCTTCGAGTTGGGGAGGGCAGAAGGATGGTCGAAAACAGTGATTTTCTGGTCACTCCAGTAAGGTTTGGAGCACCGGGCTCCATCTCTGCTATTAAATCACCCAGGGACAGATCTGGGCTCCTGATCGCTTTGACTCATGGGGTCCGGCTGCCCCTGCCCCGATTCGCACCCTGCCTGCCCGAGGAGCGCTCGAGAAATGGGGAGCAGATGCTTTGGGGACATTTTCCCTTGACTCTGCCGTGGTGGCAGCTTGGATCAGCTCCAAGCCCTGCTCGCGGCCGGGAGTGGCTTTGAGGAGACGACAGTGGGACGGTCACCTCCCAGACCTGCGGCGCGGTGGCATCGTGGTGACAGCGCCACTCTCTGCTGTCTTTCCAGGAATGTAATTTGGGGCAGAGCATCCCAGACCACACACCCATCCTGGCCCAGCTGTGTCCCTGCTGAAGCTCTCCCAGCCCACGTCCAGCTCCATCCATGGCTCCTCCAGTGCTCGCTAAAGGTGGGGACATGCAGGACACCCCGTCAGAGGTCCCCTGTGGTGGCTTTCCCTGCTGAGCCTCTTCTCCCACCGCCATCTCAGCTCATCGCTCCCCCTGGTCCTTCCAGCAGCTTTGCAAACTGCTCCAGGGAGGGGATCCATGGGGGACACCAGTACAGGGAGGATGGGGCGGCTGTCCCATGGCATCGTCCCCCTCGTCTCGTGGTGCTTCGTCACCTTCCAGGCGGGTAAGGGTGGTTTTGTCTTTCCCTGGGGTACCCGAATTTCCTTCGCTTGAGTCCTGCCTTCCCAAGGGTGTCACCTATCAGGGCCCCAGGGGGAGGTAAATCTGGGAAGAAGGGAGGGGAAGCTGGAGGGGCTGTGGTCCAAGTGCATGGAAAACCAGTTGTCTCCCAGTTTTCCCCCACGCAGTCTGTCAGCATCCCCAGTCTCCACGCTGGCATGGTGTCCACCACACGCTGTTCCAGGACGGGGTTCATGTCTTTGCAGAGGACCTTGACACCACCCAGACCCTTGGGTGGGGGCGGTCTGCTCTGGATCATCCCCCTCCCAGGGGATGCACCTCTGGGACCCCAGATCCACCCTGTGCAAGCTAGAAATATTGGAAGGATGGGGGGAAAAAAAAAAAAAAGGATTCTGCTTCCACCCCTCATCAGCACAAGACCTCCCAGGAACTGGGCATCTTGCTTGTCCCTTCGTTTGGGACCAGCCCTCCCCAAAGCCTCTAAGACCCTCGATGCTGCTCAGCACATCCTCCCTGGCCAAAGCACAACAACTGGGGTCCCTTGCTGGGCTTCCCTGCCCGGTGGGGAGAGCTTGCACGGGGCACGGGGCGTGCTAGGGGGCTGTACGTCCATCCTTCTTCAGGGCAGAGCCACCCGTACAACGTCTCTTTGGTTGCACATCACTGTGCAAAGCCTTCCCTCCCTCCTTCCCTCCCTCATTCCCTCCCTCCCTCGACTTGCCGGTGGAAATTTATGGGGCTCTGCAGTGAGCAAGGACGGCCGAGCGATGCACCGCCGGCTGACGACCAACGCCAGCAATTTCTAGGCTGAGCAAAGAGCGATGTGCTCATCCCAGCCCTGTCTCCAGCCCAACCCAAGGCATGGTCTCTGGGCAGGCTGCAGCGGTGCCAAGGGCTGGGTCAGCCTCCACCTTGCAAAGCTGAACCAGTTAGAACCAGTAAGAGCAGCTGGAGGGGACTGGTAGAGGAACCTAAGCCACCTGAGAGTGAGATTTTCTCGGCCGGCGTTGCAAGGTTGACCTTGCGCCGGTCTCCGCTCCCCGTGAGGAGCATGGGGCAGCCTTGAGGGGGACAATTCCCCTCTCCCCATCCCAGGGTGGGGTTTAGCAGCCCTGCCTGCTGCAGCAGAGAGGGGGCTTGCCCAGAATGGGCACCCCATTTCAGTGGGGTGCAGCGGTGTGGAAGCAGGGGGGGGTCAGGGAACTCTCCCCCACCCCATCCCCATCCTTGTCTCCCCGCAGCCGCCTGCCTGCGGGAGCAGCGTGGCAGCCATGCCGAGGAACGCCTCTTCAAGCACCTCTTCACAGGCTACAACCGCTGGTCACGGCCGGTGCCCAACACCTCCGATGTGGTCATCGTGAAGTTCGGGCTCTCCATCGCGCAGCTCATTGACGTGGTGCGTAGCCCGCCGGTGGGGACCCCAGTCCTGCATGGTGTCTGTCTTTTCACCAGTGGGTTCTACTGGTCTGCCAGACCAGGGCCTGGGAACACCAGTGCGAGGTTGGGTTTGGGAACCGGCAACCTCCTGGCCATCTCCAGCCGGTGACAAATGACCCACTCTTGTCTCCCCCAGACCTCCAATGAGCAGGGAGGTCTGCACCCCTCCTCTCCATCCCAAACCCTCCCTTCCCCTGACAGCAGGAGAGCATCAAGGAAAACTTCAGCTCTCCATCCCTGTCATGTCCTTATCCACCATCTTCCTGCCCCGGGGCACCTCTGGGTGCGTCTGTCCATCCATCCCTCGTTCATTCCTCCCATAAGTGTCCATCTATCCACCCATCCACCTATCTACCTATCCATCTATCCACTCATCTACCTATCCATCTATCCACTCATCTACCTATCCATCTATCCACCCATCTACTTATCCATCTGTGCACCTATCCGTCTATCCACCTGTCCATCTATCCATCCTTCCATCCCCCTATCCACAAGACTGTACATTTGTCCATCCATCAGAGTGGCTCAGCTGAACGCTGCAATATGTTGTTTCTTGCTGCCACCTAGTGAGGACATATTTCGGGGAAATACAGTGTCTCCTTGGACTTGTACTGGTACCGGTTGCTCCCAGGAGCTGAACCCCAGAGGTGGAGGGCAGAAAGTGAAAGCAGTAATTTGGGGGCCGATGCATTGATGGGGCAGACCCTTGGGCTGTCTCTGCCCGTCTCCTCTCATTTCTGCCTCTTTTGCACCACAGGATGAGAAGAACCAAATGATGACCACGAACGTCTGGCTGAAGCAGGTAGGAGCCTGTTCCCTCTCTGGGGCAAGGGCAGGAGCGTGTCAAGGAGGGCACAGCATTTGGGGCAGAAAGTCCCTGCCCAGGGAGGCTTGGTGGCACCTCCACGGTGCTGTTGCTCAGAGGGATGCTGCCAGAGGAGGAGGAGGAAGGTGGCGTTGGGCAGCTCAGTCCCGCCAGACCCAGGGCCACCCGACGCCCTCCCTTCTGTGTCTCCCTCCAGGAGTGGAGCGACTACAAGCTGCGCTGGGACCCGGCTGACTTTGACAATGTCACCTCCATCCGGGTGCCCTCTGAGATGATCTGGATCCCCGACATTGTGCTCTACAACAAGTGAGTGGTGCTGCCAAGATGGGGCACCCCTAGGGCCAGATTCACCATCCCATCCCATCCCATCCCATCCCATCCCATCCCATCCCACCCTGTCCCGTCCCGTCCCATCCCATCCCTGCAGCTCATCCCATCTTATCCCATCACATCCCAGCAGCTCCCTAGCACTGCCAGCTCCCGTGGGCCTCCTGCTTCCCATCCCACCCCATTGGTAAGGATGCAAATCAGTCTGCATCTGTCTCCCCATGTCTGGTGCTCCCACTCCCACCCATCTCCATGCTCTGGATGATGCCCAGGAGGGTGAACCCAGCACCATGCAGGGATGCATGATGTGGTCACAGCCTCAAATCAAGGCTCATACCAGTCCTGAGAGTCCTGGCCCTATTTTGGGGGGGAAACCCTTCATCCTCCTCTGACCTTCCACATCTCCATCCCTGCAGTGCCGATGGGGAGTTCGCTGTGACCCACATGACGAAGGCCCACCTCTTCTCCAATGGGAAGGTGAAGTGGGTGCCACCCGCCATCTACAAGAGCTCATGCAGCATCGATGTCACCTTCTTCCCCTTCGACCAGCAGAACTGCAAGATGAAGTTCGGCTCCTGGACCTACGACAAGGCCAAGATCGACCTGGAGAACATGGAGCACCACGTGGACCTCAAGGATTACTGGGAGAGCGGTGAGTGGGCCATCATAAATGCCATCGGCACCTATAACTCCAAGAAGTATGACTGCTGCACCGAGATCTACCCTGACATCACCTTCTGCTTCATCATTCGTCGCCTCCCGCTCTTCTACACTATCAATCTCATCATACCCTGCCTGCTTATCTCCTGCCTGACCGTGCTGGTCTTCTACCTGCCCTCCGACTGTGGGGAGAAGATCACCCTCTGCATCTCCGTCCTGCTTTCCCTCACTGTCTTCCTGCTGCTCATCACGGAAATCATCCCGTCCACCTCGCTGGTCATCCCTCTCATCGGCGAGTACCTCCTCTTCACCATGATCTTCGTCACACTCTCCATCATCATCACCGTGTTCGTCCTCAACGTCCACCACCGCTCCCCCAGCACCCACACGATGCCCTGCTGGGTGCGCAGCTTCTTCCTCGACTTCATCCCTCGCTGGCTTTTCATGAAGCGACCGCTGGCACTGCCACCCCCCGAGGGGACCACAGGGCAGTATGACCTCCCGGGGACGAGGCTCAGCACCTCCCGGTGCTGGCTGGAGACCGATGTGGATGACAAGTGGGAGGAGGAGGAGGAGGAAGAAGAGGAGGAGGAGGAAGAGGAGGAGAAGACGTACCCCAGCCGCATGTCCCAGGCGGGCTCCCATGGCCAGGGAGCCCAGTGCCGCTATGGCTGTGGGCGCCAAGCTGGGAAGGCATCGGCAGGCTCAGCCCCTCGGGTGCCCCCCAAGGGCGAGGAGGAGGAGGAGGCGGGCTCAGACCGGGGGCTGATGCTGTCCCCCAGCATCCTCAAGGCCCTGGAAGGGGTGCAGTACATTGCGGACCACCTGCGAGCCGAGGATGCTGACTTCTCGGTGAGTGGGCGCCCCGGAGGGCTGGGGGGTGACAAGGGGGTCCCCCACTTGTACCTCCATGGGGAGGGTCCGTGCTGGCACCCCCGGTTGGTTCCCTGGCTGCTGAGGACCCAAAGCCAGGGAGAAGCTCAACAACAACCTCCTGGGAGATGCCCGGTCCATGGGGTCAGTTGAGGGTTCCTCCAGCTCCCGTCCCTGCCAGCTGCGGGGATGTTGGAGGTCACAGTCCTGCCCGTGCCATCCTACCCTCTGAGCACAACGATGGCCCAGCCTGCCCTGCTAGGACCCCGCTCAGAAGCTGCACCCCTACTTTTAGCCAGGTGGTTTCGGAAAAGCTTGGGTGGGATTAGCTCTGCCCCCAGCAGCCTCCCCGGAGAGGTCCATCCCCCAGCCCTGCTGCTCCAGGAATTTCCCAAGACATGGGGTATCTCCTCACCTTGAGGCAAACGGTGGATGCAGAGGAAGCCCCCAGGTGGTCTCCTAACCCCAAGGGGTCCTCACAAACAGGGTCTGCATCCTCTGCCCGCGCTCACAACCCCTCTCTGCTCGGCAGGTGAAGGAGGACTGGAAGTACGTGGCCATGGTGATCGACCGCATCTTCCTCTGGATGTTCATCATCGTCTGCTTGCTGGGCACTGTGGGGCTCTTCCTCCCACCCTACCTGGCGGGGATGATCTAGGGCTGGGCCAGGCTGTGGTGGGGATGGCAGGTGATGCACGCTCCCTCCTCCCAGGGAGCGGGCACTGTGGTGCCCACATCCAGCGGGACACTTGCCTCTCCCTGGCAGGACACAGATGCAACCAAGGAGGATCCTTGGATGGGAAATGCAGGGTGAAGCAAGGGCTGTGCCGAGGGGTGACCTGGGGATGGTGGGGAGGGACAGCTGCCTGCCATCCTGCCTGGGGTAGTCACGGCCGTCCTGGCATCAAGAAAGGCACGGTGCAGCTTCTCCACTGCCCGAGCGCAGGCTGGAGGCATCTAGGAGAGGGACCTGTCTCCTCGAGCTGCTGCAATTCCTACCCAAAACCCAAGAGCTGCATCTGGTTGTGACTCCAACGTGCTGGGCGAGAAGAGGGGACACCACGGCTGCTTTAGGAGGCATCCTGACCACAGGGTGCTCAGGATTGCAGGCTGGTGAGGTCATGCATGACATAGAGCAGGCGATAACGCTTCGGATGGTCCACGCAGAAGGGGTACAGCCATGGGAGGAGAGAGGTCCCTGCTGAGCTGCATGGCTCAGGGGTCTCTGCTCGGCAAAGCCCAGCCCAGGCGCAGACCCTTTGCAACCCGCCGGCACGAGCAGTTGCTTCCGCACCATCCCACACCGGAGCTTGGGGCTGTGGGGAGACGGGAACAGCCAACCCAGAAATGGGGATGGCTTCGAGGGGAAAAACCACCCTGTGGAACAGGATAACCCACCCAGCCACGGCCAGAGAGTGCCCATGGACCCTGGGAGCTCAGGGATGCTGCCTCGCGTCAAGGCTGGTGGACTTTGAGCTGAGGCCTTGAGCAACCTGGTCTGGTGGGAGGTGTCCCTGCCCATGGCAGGGGGTTGGAACGAGATGGTCTTTAAGGTCCCTTCCCACCCAAACCGTTCTATGATTCTATGATGTGACTCAGCTGGTGTGGGGGGGAACCTGCACTGCCGAGGTCCACCCCCAGCAAATCCTCCTCTCCATCCCACAGCAGATCCCAAACCGCCTGGCTCTGATGACTGCTGCAATCTAGCTTTTAATTTCTGGCTTCCATATACCCTAAAGGACCCACGCTTACAGAGCATCGACTCTCCTCCATGCCCTGAGAGACGCCAGTTTTCTCCTGCAACGTTTTCTCCTCCAGGAGACGGACCCATCACGGTGCTGGATGCAGTCTGAGGGGTTTCAGGAAACACTTTGTGCTTTCGGGGGTGAAATGAGCTGGAATAAACGGTGCCATGGGAGGGACGTGCACATCCGGAGGGTGTTGCTCATGCAGCCGTCGGTGCTCGCAGGCTGGCTCAGGCGTGCACACACGGGGCTGAGAAACGAGATGTCCTGTGGAACCTGCTCTGGGTGACCCTGCTCTGGCAGGGGGGTTGGACTAGATGACCTCCAGAGGTCCCTTCCAACCCTGGTGATTCTGTGATTCTGTGATGTGCGAGGGAGCGAGTGCCCAGGCGTGGATGGCTGGATGCGTGCGTGGGTATACGTGTGTGTGACCCCCCCCAAACCCCCTACGCACGGGCTTTAGGGCTCTGCAGATCCGGGAGTGCCGGGGTGGAGAGACCTCTCCTGGGAGGATAATTTCTGGCTTGGCTGGGGCTGCGTCACCCTGGGGTGATGCAGGGGTGTTGGTTGGAGGTGAACAGGACGGGGTTCCCAGCCCCCTTGGCACTGCCAGGCCACGGCACGGCTTCAGCAGACCTCACCGCGATGGGGCAGAGGGGGAAATCACTCCCCTTCCCACATTAATCCCTGCAGCCCCTCCTCGCCAGCTGCAGCCAGCACCCACCGCCCCTCTCAGCTCAGCCCTGCCTGGCTGATGAGGCCACCAGGGCACTGGTAACCTCTCCAGTATGGCACTGGAACCCCCAAGCATCCTTCTTTTGGGGGGAGCCCATCCTCATGGCTGTGCTATCCCACAGAGGCCACCTCCCAGCAGCCTCCACCACGGATTGCCCGTGATTCCTGACGCTCTTCGAAAAGCAAAGGTCTGCAGATACTCCCACTAGCAAACCCTGGGGTGGGAGCAGGGGCAGTCCAGGGAACCTCGTATGGATTGTGGGCTCAACGGGAAGGAAACGGAGCTCCGGAGAGGATGTGGATGCAGCAGACCCAGGTTCACCCCAGCAGCTCCCCCTGGGATGCTGCCACTGGGATGGCGCTTCCCCACGTCGGCAAGATGGCTCAGAGGTGTGAGCAGCCACGACCCTTCCTCTTTCTAAGGAGGTGCTGGTGACCAGGGGACTTGTCCCCAGGGTAGACGGGTGACAGGCAAGCACAGGCACCGCAGGACTTTGTGCATGGTTTATCTCAGCCAGAATGAACAGCATTGTGGGAAGATGCTGGGGAAAAGCCCAAACTGTACAGTTTCCAACTCAAAGCACAAACCGAACGGAGACGTGGTTTGCCGACGTTGCTTACACAGAGCAGCTCGGAGAAAACTCAGCTGGAAGAGGCACCGTTCTCCTGGTTTGTGTCACCAAAGGCTGCGGTCCGTGGGGTCCCATCCCTCCCTGTGCTCTGCAGGCTCGGGGCCGGGCACGCTCTGGCCACGGGCGCGCAGACCCGCCTCCCATCATTAAATAAACTCTTCTATACAATGTACAAGGAAACACAAACGGTCCCACCGGCCACTGCTCAGATGGCCACCGGGGACCCCCACGCGGCCCTCCGGGATGCCAGCTCCCCCAGCCGCCGTGCCCCCCCGGCTCCCAGCAGCAAGGAGCGGGGTCCAGGTCCCCATCGCGACATGCCGCCCGCGGCCGTCTGTCCTCGGAGGGGCCGAGGGACGGACACACGGACCTGCTGGCACCTGGGGAGCTGCCAGCCAGAGGGATCTTCAGCTGCCCTCGGAGACGGCCAGGTCCCCCCTAGCCCTTGCCAGGGACAAGTCACCAGATGCCTCCCTTCTTCAGAAGACCAACAAGACGATGCTAAAGACATGAGCAGCTGCAGGAGGAGGGGGGACAGGGAGGGCAGGACGGCGAGGCCACAGGAGACACACAAAAGCCAGCTCCTCTGCAATGCTCTCCTCCGACCGAAGCGTGGTGGTCCCTCTCCTCCTCTCCTTCCCCACCCCTTCTCCTTCCCTCTCTCCGCCCCTGCCATCACTCCAAGCACAGCTTCACCAGGTTGGCCTGGACCTTGGCTTGGTCCACGGCATCCAGGAGGTTCTTGGCATCCACGGCCAGGGTGTGGGAGGCCGTCAGCATCTGCCGCTTGCACTCCTCGCTCAGCGAGGTGACAGCGTTCTGCTGTGCCAGGCGCATCTTGTTGATGAGGTCGGCCAAGTCCTTGTTGAGCAGCTTCTGCGTCCCCTCGATCTGACCATGACACACAGGGGTTACAGACAGGGGTGCCACCAGCACCCCACCCCACTTCAGACCCCTCTCCCTCCTCCCCGGTCCTACCTCAGTGCGGGAGGCAGCGGGCAGGATGGGCAGGATCTCGTCAACGCTGCCGATCAGCTTCCGCAGGGAAAGCCCCACATTCTGCAGGGATGGCAGCAGGATTAGAACGACTCCAGGCACGGGCACAGGGAAGAGGTACATGGGAACAGCCTGTGTTGCTGAGTCAAGGATCCCATTTGGGAGAGGGGCATGGTGGGACACCCACCCCAAGGACCCAACAGAGGAGCAGGGAGTGCTGGAAATGCTCCCATCATTGACCCAAGGACTCAACGGAGGAGTGGCACATGTTGGAAACGCTCTCGTTGTTGACTCAAGGACCCAATGGAGGAGCAGGGCATGCTGGAAGTGCCCCCATCATTGACCCAAGGACTCAGCAGAGGAGTGGTACATGTTGGAAACGCTCTCATTGTTGACCCAAGGACCCAATGGAGGAGCATGGCGTGCTGGAAGTGCTCCCATCATTGACCCAAGGACTCAATGGAGGAGTGGCACATGTTGGAAACGCTCTCATTGTTGACCCAAGGACCCAACGGAGGAGCACAGCGTGCTGGAAGTGCTCCCATCATTGACCCAAGGACTCAATGGAGGAATGGCACATGTTGGAAACGCTCTCATTGTTGACCCAAGGACCCAACGGAGGAGCAGGGTGTGCTGGAAATGCTCCCATCATTAACTCAACGGAGGAGCAGGGCATGTTGGAAACTCTCCCATCATTGACTCAAGGATCCAAAGGAGCAGCTGGGAATGTTGGAAATGCTCCCTCCTTCCTACATGTGCAAGACCTTCCTGAGAAGGATGCTTGGTGGGAGTCACTCAGCAGACTCATTCCCCACTCCCTCCCCCATTCCCCTGGTTTTGCCCCCTTCCTGCCCCCCCTACCTTCACCACGAGGATGTACCCCTCTGGGGGCAGGAGGCTGATCTCATTCTTCAGCTGTAGCACAGCACGCACCAGGTCCATGACGTTGCTGTACACTGTGTCATCTGTGCGGTCCAGGTTGGCGGTAGGGGCTGGGTGGATGGACTACCAG
>VFFE01007689.1:959694-971133 GCA_008921705.1 Burhinus oedicnemus | reverse complement strand
TCTGCCGCTTGCACTCCTCGCTCAGCGAGGTGACAGCGTTCTGCTGTGCCAGGCGCATCTTGTTGATGAGGTCGGCCAAGTCCTTGTTGAGCAGCTTCTGCGTCCCCTCGATCTGACCATGACACACAGGGGTTACAGACAGGGGTGCCACCAGCACCCCACCCCACGTCAGACCCCTCTCCCTCCTCCCCGGTCCTACCTCAGTGCGGGAGGCAGCGGGCAGGATGGGCAGGATCTCGTCAACGCTGCCGATCAGCTTCCGCAGGGAAAGCCCCACATTCTGCAGGGAGGGCAGCAGGATTAGAACGACTCCAGGCACGGGCACAGGGAAGAGGTACATGGGAACAGCCTGTGTTGCTGAGTCAAGGATCCCATTTGGGAGAGGGGCATGGTGGGACACCCACCCCAAGGACCCAACAGAGGAGCAGGGAGTGCTGGAAATGCTCCCATCATTGACCCAAGGACTCAACGGAGGAGTGACACATGTTGGAAACGCTCTCATTGTTGACCCAAGGACCCAACGGAGGAGCATGGCGTGCTGGAAGTGCTCCCATCATTGACCCAAGGACTCAACGGAGGAGTGACACATGTTGGAAACGCCCCCATTGTTGACTCAAGGACCCAACAGAGGAGCAGGGTGTGCTGGAAATGCTCCCATCATTAACTCAACGGAGGAGCAGGGCATGTTGGAAACTCTCCCATCATTGACTCAAGGATCCAAAGGAGCAGCTGGGAATGTTGGAAATGCTCCCTCCTACATGTGCAAGACCTTCCTGAGAAGGATGCTTGGTGGGAGTCACTCAGCAGACTCATTCCCCACTCCCTCCCGCATTCCCCTGGTTTTGCCCCCTCCCTGCCCCCCCTACCTTCACCACGAGGATGTACCCCTCCGGGGGCAGGAGGCTGATCTCATTCTTCAGCTGTAGCACAGCACGCACCAGGTCCATGACGTTGCTGTACACTGTGTCATCTGTGCGGTCCAGGTTGGCGGTAGGGGCTGGGTGGATGGACTACCAGGGAACAGGGACACAAGGGGATCAGATGAACCAAGGGGGCAAGGAGGGAAAGACCAACAGCTATGGGGAGCCCTGGTCAGACCCATCCACCTCCCACCTGCAACCCCAACGCTGCCGGGTTTGTCTGACCACTTTGGGGCCTGGGAAAGACAGAAAAGTCCCATCCTGCAGATGCAGAGGGATGATGGAGGTGGAGGAGGAGAACTGGGACCATGGTGGCCCCACCCAGGGAGGTCTTACCTGTGCCCCAAGTCTTGGAGGCTTCTGGGGGGGGCCCGTGAACTCCGCTACGCCATCAGTAAGGGAAAGAAGGAGAGTCACTCTGGTTGTTCCCCTGGACACATGGGCACGCTGCAAGACCCCAGGGACCCATGCCACGTCCCGCACCACCCTGGAGAAGCATGTCCCACTGTGGCTGGACACCCTGACCCACCCCAGCCGTGCCACCTCCCCGCAGGGTCAGACCCCCTCAGACCCCCCGTGCCCGGGACAGGCAGACCCCATCCTTGGGCAGGCAAAGCTGCTCCCCGTGATCTGGGATTTCTTTCACGGAGGATCCCAAAGCTGGGAGGGATACAGCCCCCAGGCTCCTCGCAGCTCAGCGCAGGGCTCCCCGCTTGCAGCCCCGAAGTGGGTGCTGCTGGGTGGGGGCCATGGGCAGCCCCGCACCCCGTGTAGCTGTGGGCACTCACTGTAATCCGTCTCCTTCTCCGGGAGCAGCTGCGGAGGGAAGGAACAGCGAATGAGAGGCACAAAGTCCTGGCTGGAGGCAGCAAAGAGGGAGGAGGCATCGCCATCCCCTCCTGGGGCTTCTGGTGGGAAGCTCCAGACCACCAGTATTTCACCCCATTAACATTTTCAGATTAATTTTCCTGAGGCGAGGGGCACATTATAAATATTTATCACCCATCCATACAATCGTAGAACCATAGAATCACCCAGGTTGGAAGAGACCTTTAACATCATCGAGTCCAACCATTGACTTCACACTGCCACGTCCACCACTAACCCGTGTCCCTCAGCACCACGTCTGCCCTGCTGTTAAACACCTCCAGGGATGGCGACTCCACCGCTGCCCTGGGCAGCCTCTTCCAGTGCTTGACAACCCCTTCCGGGAAGAAATTTTCCCTAATATCCATCCTAAACCTCCTCTGGCGCAACTTGAGGCCGTTTCCTCTTGTCCCATCGCCTGTTACTTGGGAGAAGAGACCGACCCCCCTGGCTACAACCTCCTTTCAGGGAGCTGTAGAGAGCGAGAAGGTCTCCCCTCAGCCTCCTCTTCTCCAGGCTGAACACCCCCAGGTCCCTCAGCCGCTCCCCACAAGACTTGTGCTCCAGACCATGCCAAAGCAAATGAGGATCTCCAGGTAACCCCAGGAGAAGGACGCCCTGCACCCAAATACACCCCGACCCGGTCTCTCCGGGGCCAGCACCACTCACCGGAGGAGCGTTGTTGTTCATAAACACCGTTGGGTCCTGCAAAGGGGGAGAAGCTTTGTGAGAGGCATGGAAAAAAGGAAAAAGAAAGGAAAGAAAGGGATTTTCCTGATTTTTTTGTGAGATTCATGAAACACACCGCAGGAACGTCTCTCTGCAGGGGCTGGGAATGTGCGAGGGGAAGGGGCTTCATGCCCACAGTTGGTCCCGTCTCCAACTCATCTCACGTCAACCCATCACCCCTATCTGCTCCCCACCTGCTTCTAGGGTACCAGAAACCTCAAACTGCTGCTCCAAAAAAAATGAAGCTTAATTCAAGCAGCTATTTGCAGCTGCTCGGCATCCGACAGCCCCGGGGGCGAGGGGAGCTGGGCTTTGCTTCACCGGCTGCGTGAGTCTATCAAATAAAAGATTTTCTGTCTCCTTCCAAGCCTGTCTCACCACAAACTGATGGATTAGTCACACATTAGCTCTCTCCAGTCCTTATTTAAAAAGTATTATAAAAGCTCATTAAGACATGATTGCAAGTATTTAAAATTTGCCCAAGTTTCAAAATACTCATTTTTAAATGAAGCAGAGATTTTTACGAGTGTGGAAAATAAAGGGGTGCGAGAGGTTTAGCTGCTGGAGGGAAACTGGCTTTTCCAGCCAGGAAGAGCAACCTCAACGGCTGCTGTGGCTGTTCCACCGCCTTCATGAGGGTGCAGGACCTGGAGGCCACTCACCAGGGACTTCTCCTCCTGCCGCAGCCACTGGTAGTCCTCCACCATCTGCTTCTGCTGCTTGTCCAGGACCTGCCGCATCTTGAGCCTCTCAAGCTCCCAGAGCTTCTGCGCCTCCTCCCTGCTGCTGGGACGGAGGAAATCTTCCTCCTGGTGTGCGGAGCCAGCGGTGACCAGGGGGCTCAGGAGCCACAGCCCCCTCCTTGATTTCGGCACGGGACCCAGAGCCCCGCTCCGCACATGCAAGCCATGCGCGAGACCTCACCAGCCATGAACCCCCAAACTGAATTTGGGGAGCACTTGGGTTTCCAGCAGGGAGAGGAAACCACCGGCTGACCCCACACGTCCCACCACCGCATCCCGACACATTCCATGGGCAGCATGCGTGGGCCACCCTGGGGAGCAGCCCATCGTGCCACGCTGCGGCCGTGCTCGGCACCGCGGCTGTGCCGGCACGCCGGGCAGAGCATCACAGCATGCGCCCCAACACCCAGCTCTGATTTTGGGGCGAGAATAACCCAGTTCAGGCTGCAAACCACCGCTGGCATTTCAGGTGACAACGCCGAGCGTGAGGAGCCGACCCAAAGCCGCGAGGAGCGTCGGCCACCCGTCCCCTGCCTGTTTTTGGGAACGCCGTGCCAGCCGCTCGCCCACCAACATGCCTTCAGCAGGATGCGCGTGCAAACATGCATAGCAGGGGGCTGGAGACACCCCACAGCTCTTCACGGGCTCAATCCCTCCAGCCCGCAAACAGCATCCATGGGGTGACAGGATTCGGCTCCACGGGGCGACAGGATTTGGCTGTCCCGCAGCCGGGACGGGAGCAACACTGAGCTCGAAGCAGCGGAGATGGCAGCACGGAGCGGAGCGCGGTGCGGCGAGCATCCCTCCCCACCGAGCCCTCGCCTCCTGCGAGGTCCCCGGCCACCCGGGACCGGGATGTCCTCTGGATGCTGCGGGATGGGGGAAATCCCTCTCTTACCCTCATGCTGTGGCGCTTGAAGACGTTGTGGCGGTTGAGCGGTGGGGTGTGCAGGGAGTTGGCCGGAGACTGGTACTCGATGGGGCTGGTGAGCGTAGGCGAGCTGGCACACAGACCCTCGGGTACCTGCGGGCGGGGGGCAAGCAGCGGGGAGGCGCAGGCACAAAACAAGGCCACGGGAGGGGGGGTTAGTGCGGACAGACAGACGGACAGACGGAGCAGACAAGGCCGGGGAGAGCGGCTTTCGCAGCGGGAGCAGCCTCTGCCCTCACGCCCATCCAGGCGGCAGGATGGGGACCTTCCTCCCTGCTGGGCTCTTCCTCACCCTGAGCAAGGGCTTGAGACCTCCCGCGCTGCTGCTTGAACCCCTGCCCAGCCCCAAAAATAGTTGCTCTTGAGGGTTTCACTCGAGGAGGGGGACCCGTGCTACCGCAGGGCAGCCAAACTCAGCCCAGGTAACGCCGGAGAGCAGCAAACCTCCTCTCCTCCCAGCCGTGCCTGCCAACCGGCCGGTGCAGAGCCCGCAAACTGCCCTTCCCTGGGGCAAAAACCTCTCTGCCACCTCCGAGGGATGGACAAAACACAGGGCAAGGCAGGGCCGAGCCCCGAGCGGTGCGGTGTCCTGCTGGCGAGGCGGTGGGAGGCACTCAGTGGTGGCGTGGGGCACCTCGGAGCCCCAAAAGCCACGAGCCCCCCAGGGCTCGAGCTCCAGGCAGGGCTTTCTGGCATCGACCCCTTTGCTCACGTGCCTGCGGGATGTTCCGGCTGTGCAACCTTACCTGGAACTGCAGCTTGGGAGCCAGGAGGTTGCTCTGGGGTGGTGGCTTGTACCTGGGTCTGCTGGGCTGCGGGGAGCGGAGGAGGGAGAAACGCACGGTGGGTGCAAGATCGGGGAGGTCCCACTTCTGCAGCACCCATCAGCAGGTTGAAGCGGGAGGATGAACCTGCCTGCATTGCTCCCATGGGCTCTGCCTTCTCCTCACCTTTGGAGGTGGCTCCTGGAAGGATGGCGGCTCCATGATTTTGGGAGGC
Organism: Burhinus oedicnemus; assembly: GCA_008921705.1. Classification (NCBI taxonomy): domain Eukaryota; kingdom Metazoa; phylum Chordata; class Aves; order Charadriiformes; family Burhinidae; genus Burhinus; species Burhinus oedicnemus. Next base: position 965,944 of record VFFE01007689.1, on the reverse strand, counting down.
CGGTGGCGGTTGTTCCTCTCCTGCTCCTTGGCCAGCTCCTTCTCCATCAGGTAAAAGTCACTGCAGGGGGAGATGGAGGGTGACAGCCCCAGGAGGGAGCATTGGCACATCTCCCATAGCCCAGAGCGTGGGAATGCTTGAGCTGGACGGGCCATGGAAAACACGAGGGAACAAGGAGGGATGGGAAGAGCAAAGGGAAAGGACTGGGAGGACATAGCTTGGTCATGGCCAACCCCAGCAGCATCACCATGGCTGGCCCCAATGAGATGTGGGGTCAGGACTCTCCTGCAAGACCCCCTCCATGGGAAGCAAAGCGTTTCCATTTCAGCCCCGGCACCGCCAACCCCCCGCCTTGGGGGCAGGTGGGCTCAAATCGTCTCAGATGGTCCTTTGAGTTCAGACTTGGCCAGAAAACTCCAGACCCAAAATCTTGCACGGGTTCATTTTTCTCCTTCATACACTCGTCCACCCCTCCATCAAACCATGGACCCCTCAGCCAGCCCATCATCGGTCCCCCACCTCCCCGCTCACCTCAAGCTGCAAACCAAGTCCTTGAATTTGGGTCTTTCACTGGGGTCGTAGTCCCAGCAGCGTGTCATGAGGGTGTAGAGGACAGGGGGACAGAGGTCGGGCTTGGGCAGGCGGTCACCCCTCTCCAGCACCCCGATCACGTCCTTGTTCTCCAGCCAGAAGAAGGGCTGCTTGCCGTAGCTCAGGATCTCCCACATACACACAGCTGTGGGAGCAACACGAGCAACCTCAACTGATGCTAGAGCTGGGGGACCAGCCTCTCGCTCGAGTTTTTGGGGACCTGGTGACATCGCCACGCTTCACTGCGTGACACCCGGTCACTTGGCTGCTCGGCCTTTTTGGTCCCTGGGTGAAAAACGCAGAGGAAAGGGCTGCCTGGTGTCCCGGGGAGCTGCAAGGAATCCAGCTCCTGGTCACTGCTGCCATAGGGCTGTTAGGGACGGACAGACAGATGAGCACCAGAGGCCATGAGGATGGGCGGATAGGCAGGGGGATGGATATTTTGAGTTTAACTCAGCCCCCCTGACCATCTTGAGTTCACTGGAGGAGGAGGAAGCACCTAATGATGGTTGAACTGGAGAAAGCTCTGCCCTGGGAGCCCTTCCCTAGGATGCCTTTCCCCAAGGGCAAGGCTGGGATAACTCCCCGCTCCAGAGCAGGATTTGTCCCTGTGCATTCAGATGATGCCACGGGAGGCGGATGGTGCCCAGCATCCTGCTCCATCCCCATCCCACCACGCACCGAACATCCAGACGTCGCTGGCGGTCGTGAAGCGACGGAAGTTGATGGACTCGGGTGACATCCACTTGATGGGGAGACGGGTGATGGATGCTGGAGGGAGAGACAGACGGTGGCTGTGCTCACTGCAGGGAGACGGAGCAGCCCCAGCATAGGCAGGGCAGGGCAGCGAGGTCTCACCACGGTCTCTGCCCTCACAGGGTTGGAGCGAGTCCCAACCCCATCACGCAGCCCTTACCTTTATAGTACTCCTCATCCTCGATGTACCTGGAGAGCCCGAAGTCACCCAGCTTCACGCACTCTGGGGAGGCCACTAGGACATTCCTCACTGCGATATCCCTGCAAGGAGAGACATCCTTGGCTGGGAAAAAGGGATGGAGAAGGGATGGAGAAGGAGAGCTCACATCAAGCGAGGAGAGAGACCCTTGGCTGGGGAGAAGGGATGGAGAAGGGATGGAGAAGGGATGGAGAAGGGATGGAGAAGGAGAGCTCACACCCAGCAAGGAGAGAGACCCTTGGCGGGGGAGAAGGGATGAAGGGATGGAGAAGGGATAGAGAAGGAGAGCTCACATCAAGCGAGGACAGAGACCCTTGGCTGGGGAGAAGGGATGGAGAAGGGATGGAGAAGGAGAGCTCACACCCAGTGAGGAGAGAGACCCTTGGCTAGGGAGAAGGGATGGAGAAGGGATGGAGAAGGAGAGCTCACACCAAGTGAGGAGGGAGACCCTTGGCTGGGGAGAAGGGATGGAGAAGGGATGGAGAAGGAGAGCTCACACCAAGCGAGGAGAGAGACCCTTGGCTGGGGAGAAGGGATGAAGGGATGGAGAAGGGATAGAGAAGGAGAGCTCACACCAAGCAAGGAGAGAGACCCTTGGCTGGGGAGAAGGGATGAAGGGATGGAGAAGGGATGGAGAAGGAGAGCTCACACCAGCTCACCCGTCTGCAAAAAGGGTCTGCAGCAAAGGATGCTGCCAGCCTCTGCCCCTGCCTCCTCCTGCTCCCTACCTGCCTGTGCCCCCGTGGTCCTTGCTGTCCCCTGCCTCTCCCAGCATCCTACCCGGCTCCTTTTCCCTCCTTGCCCTACCTGTGCACACAGTTGATGGCTTCCAGGTAGGCCAGGGCTTTGCTGATCTGCAGCGCATAGAGGATGAGGGTGGGCACAGCCAGGCAGTGCTTGTTCTGCTCCAGGTATTGCCCCAGCTGCAACAGGACGAGCGAGGGGGGCTCAGGGACCGAGGGGACCGAGCAGGGGCAGGAAGGGTGGCAGGGGGACGGGACAGGCTCCAGGGGTGGGACCCCACTCACCTCTCCGTAGGGATAGAGCTCCATGATGATCCAGGTGGGCTCCTCTTCCGCGATGCCGATGAGCTTCACGATATGAGGGTGGTCCAGCTTCTTCATCAGCACTGCGGGGAGATGGCGTCAAACACCCTGCAATGGGCAGGGGGGGCCTCCAGGAGCCCAAACCCCTGTCCTGGAGCGTAGGGGCGACAGAGCAGGAGGAATTGCCAGCGATAGCCTAGTACATCCCCAAAGGGGTTGGGGCTCCTGGTTTCCAGCTCCTCAGCGATCTACATCCAGGTGGTGCCCATCTCACGCAAGGATTCAGCAGCCGTTCTTCCCCACCCCGGTAGCCATCCCGCCCATAAACCAGGTATTTTGGAGAACGGCCACGTCACAGGGGCGAGGGCATGGGACACCCCTCTCCGCCTGCCCTGTCCTGCATTGAAACGGTGATTTGTCCCCAGGCAGGGACCAGAAGATGCTAGGGCAGGGTTCTACCACCCTGTCTCTACCACCCCACCATTGCAGTGCTGCAGACACCGCCAGGCCCCCCAACATCTGTCCTCTGCCCCGCTATGTGGGGGCGGGGAGGGGCACTGACCAGGCTCTGCCCCCCCCCAAAAGGCATCAGGACCCCCCGACGTACCTGCTTCGCTCAGGAACTTGTCCCTGTTCTCTGGGCTGCAGTCCTTCTTGCAGGTCTTCACTGCCACGTTGACCCGCTCCCCTTTCTGCCAGGAGAAGGAGGGGTGGGGGCTGCTTTACCCTGCTCCCCCCCAAGCTGCAGAGGAGGCAGGCAGGGCAGGGAGAGAGCAGGACGCTCACCGGGGTGGTGTAGATCCCCTCGTAGACCTCTCCGAAGAAGCCTTCTCCGAGGATCCTGCCCAACGTGATGTCCTCCCTGGAGATCCCGTAGTGCTGGACTTTACGGACAGGGGAGCAGGGCAGAGGTGGCAGTGCCAGCGGGTGCGAAGCTGCCTGTACCCCTGCCCACTCCGTGGGCAGAGCCCCCATGCTAAGCGGGAGATGTTGGCCATCCCTGGGTACCAACCCTCTCCATCACCCCCTCGACAAGGACCCATAGGTCCTGCCCCATGGCATATGGGGTGATCCCAGCTCCTTCAGCCCCTCCGGGGGGTAAGGTGCAGGAAAACCTTGTTCCTGGCTTTGGGAGGACGGGATGGGAAATTGGGGTGGGCAGGAGGAGGTGGGAGGGCTTGGTTGGGGTGCTGGGAGATGGGCAAGATGGCACCCAAGGGGGTTGGCACCTACCTCCAGACCTCGGTCTTGAAGATTCATCAGGGATTTCAGCATAAATATCGGAGTCTAGGACAAGAAGGAGGTTGCAGGCAGGGATTCAGGCAGCTCACCGGGCAGGGGGGTTTCTTGCAGTGTCCCCATGGGCTCCGGCCACCCAGCCCCGCGCAGCCCCCACAGGCACCGTGGCTGTCGGGAGCGTGCGGGATGCCAGCCTGGCCCTCCCTAGGGATCCCCCTGATCTTTAAAGTCCCTTCCAACCCCAACCATTCTATGATTCTACGCTCGGCTGCATCTCGACCCCCAGGGAAAGGGTTGGGGGTGTCCAGCTCCACCAAACCCCCCAAATCCCCGCACACCGGTGTCCCACACCGCCTGGGCTGGTGGGAAGGGAGGAGAAGAGCCAAAAACTCACCCACGCTCACGCTGTCGGACAGCGTGGACTGCCTCTCCTCCAGGTGCCTGTGGGGTGGGAGGAGGTCGGGGTCAGGGAGTGGGGTAGGGGGGCAGGATGGGGTCCCAGCCCTGGTTTGGGGACGGGTGCCACTCACGGGGCCGGGATCTGCGGCAGGCTGATCCTCTTCTCCCGCTCTGTGGAGAGGACAGCAAGACAGTCATTTCCCAGCCAAACCCACCAGAGCCTGATGGGCAGCGGGTCTCCCCATGCCTCGACCACACGTGCAGTGAGTTTGGTGGGTCTCAGCTGGGGGTCACTCCAAACCCATGGGTGATGCTGTGGCCGTGGAGAGAGCGGAGAAGGGCTCGGGGCGGGGGGCACGGGTGGGGGCTGTGCCGGGGTCACTGCCCCCCCAGGCTGCTCACCTCTCCTGGGGAAGACAATGAGGGAGGTTTCCAAGTCCCCTTGCAGCCGGCAGTAGCCATCGATGAGGTCAGCCATGTTCTCTGCCTCGGCCAGAGAAGCTGTCTTGATAGCCAAGGACTGGGAGAGATGGCAGGGAGAGGGGGATGGGTGATCTCAGAGCCGGGGGGGGGATGTTGGGATGGGGGGTGTTCCCCTCCTCTCCACCTTGGGATAGCTCAGTGATCACCTCCCTGCTCCACAGCGGATCCCAGTTTTTCCAGCATCATCCTTCCCAGCATCCCAGGACACCCCAGCCAACGTGCCCAGCCCCAAACCACCCCCAGGCAGGGATGGACCCTTTTGGGGGGGGGGGGCACCCCTGGAGCACCTTGGACGTGCTCTGCTCTGGGGGACAGTCTCCCCTTGGCCGGGGCTGCAGGCGGGAGCTTTCCCGGTGGAAACAGAGCCATCCACCGAGTCCTGCCTAATCCGCAGGGATGTGATGCCAGCCCACGGCATCCCCCATCCCACCCACACCCCCCAGGACCCCGGGCACTCCCCCCTGCCCCAATGCTTCCTCACCTGGGGAGTGCCACTGAGCCCCAGCTGCAGCACAGCCCGTCCCTCCTCCACGCTGGAGCACTTGATGGACTTGATGTGCTTGAATTCGGCCAAGCAGGTGGGCTGGGGAGAGAGGCAGAGCCCCGGCGTCGACTTTAATCACCAATTTAAGAGCAGCCACCCCCCACTCCCCATCCAGCACCCAATGCCCCCCCACCACCATACCTTGGCCTCCTTGCTTGTCATCTGCCGGATGCCCTTGGGTCCGATGACCAGGTCCACCGTGATGTTCCACCCTTGCTGGGGGGGCAGCAGAAGAAGAATGCAAATTTGGGGAGGGGGCGGAGTGTATTCCCAGAGCTAGGTCCCTCCCCCTCAACCTGCTGCGATGTGTGAGACACCCTGGGAAAAATTCACCTTCCCGGAGGGACTTGGAGAGGGGATAGTTTGGAAAGAGGGTGGTGCATGGTACAAGGCAAGGAGCCCAGCATGGGTGTCTTTCCTGGCCCCAAAGGGGTGCCCAGCACTCCCGGTTTGCTGCCTTCTCACCCCAAAGGGGTTCAGCAAACTTCAGGAACCGGCTCGCTCCCACCGGGCTTGGACCTCCGGGTGTGGAAGGTCCCCAGAGCCCCCGCTGCGCCCCCAGCCCCTCTCAGCAATCAGCATCCTCTGCTGCGAGGAGGGGAAAGATGCTCAGCTCCCCCTCGGGGAGGTGATGCCGGGGGGCTGCAAGGATCAGGAATCCCCTCCCTGAGGGATTTTGAGTTTGTGCCTCCCCTGGGGGACAGCGAGTGATTTCCAAGCCTTGGAAACTCCCTGCGGGGTCTCCCCTGAGCTCAGCGTGGCTGAGTCCCCCTCTGAGCCTGGGGACCACGGCAGGGAGCAAACCGCAGCAGGGTGGCTTTGTCCCTGCTGCCACCTGCGAGCATTCTGGTCCGCACTGCCCAAACGGTGCCAGGGGATGCTTCAGGTGGCAGCTCGCTGCCCCACCGTGCAGGGTTAATTAACAGCCTAAGAGCATCCCACCTCATCCCATCCCATCCTCATCTCATCCCATCCCATCCCATCCTCATCCCC
>VFFE01007689.1:844334-857467 GCA_008921705.1 Burhinus oedicnemus | reverse complement strand
GTGCATGGGAAGATGGAGTTTGGAGATGCAGGATCAGTAGGATCCAGGCTTCAGTGGGGCCTTTGCTCATAGCACGGCTTGTTTTTTGTGTTTTTTGAAATGCCAGAACCTGGAGAGGCAGCTCCAGCAGCTGAAAGCCGTCTATCAGCTGAACCAGGAGAAGCTGGAGTACAGCCTTCAGGTGCTTAAGAAGCAGGACGAGGAGAACACCATCATCAGATCCCAGCAGAGGCGGAAGCTGAACCGGTAAAAATCCATCCCTGGAAGATGGGCTCTGCCTTACCTGCCATCACTTCCCATATGCCATTTTTTGTGGAGCCCATCACCTAGCACAGGCCAACAAGCTCTGTCCCAAGCCATCCCTGGGCAGGGGTTAGCCCAGGGCAGGGCCATCCCCACAGCACTTTGAGTGGGCTGGGCACGGCCAACCTGTGCCAGCTGCATCAGGGTCAGTCAGGCTTTGGCATTGAGTAGTCACTAGTAGATACGCAGCTCCAAGTCCCAAAGTCTTCATAGTAGCTGAGTGTGCCCGAAGGTGCCTCTTTGGGGATGCTCAGCTTTGCTGTCCCTCCCCAGGCTCCACAGCTCGCTCAATAACCTGAGAACAAAACTGGCCAAACAAGAGAAGCAGTTCAGAGAGGAGAACCAGAACCTGGCAGCTGACTGCGAGCGCATCACGGGGCAGTGCAAGGAGGTGCAGAGGAGCGTGAGGTGAGGTGTGGGTGGGCATCCACCCATGACGAGGCCGCAGAGCACCTAAGTGAAGTGCAGGGGGAGCTGACTTGTCATTTTGGGGCATGGAGCCTCCTTCCACCGGCCATCTCCCTTCTGCACAGGCACTTTGCTGTCAGCGATGCTGAGAAGTTCACAGAGGTCTGGCTTATGAACGAGGAGGAAGCCAAAGGGCTGATGCGGAGAGCCCTCGATGCAGATCGCATCATTCACACCCAGCAACTGGGGCTGCCCTGGGAAGAGCCTCATTACTGGTTCCTGAACAACGTTGGCCCCATCGGGCATTACAGAGCAAAGAGGATGGCAACCAAGCTGGCTGCAGAGGTCCTGACAGGTGGGATGCACAGTGCGCTTGTCACCCTTGTGGCACTGGGAGACCCTCACCTTCCTCCATGACAGCCCCTACTGTCACTCCTGTCCTTGCCATTGCAAGGTGGGATCTTACAAGGGTGACACTGCAAGCCCAGGCAGGGGCTGTCCCCAGCCCTGAGCTGGCTCGTGCCAAGCTAGCTTGGGGAATCTTTGCACTGTACTTTGCCCAGTGCTCGCGGTTCCAGACAAGCTGACCAAGAGCCAGCTCATGTCCCAGGGTCTTCAGGCTGCTTTCCAGGTCACAGGGAACAATTGCGATTTCCCTGGTGACTCCTGCAGTGATGTGACTGGGGAGCACAGTCAGAGCGCAAAAGCTTTTGCTCACCCTTCTTTCTCCATGTTTCAGAGAGCAGCTCTGGAGGACAGGAGAAGGAAGAGAGAGAGAAGGAGAAGGAAGAAGCAGGCAGTGTAGAAGGAGGAAAAGAAAACACAGCGAAGGTTGAGGACAGGGTCATACCTCTGCGAAATATCTCCAAGAAGACTGCCAAGAGGATCCTCCAGCTTGTGAGCGACGAGTCGGTGCGTGACGATGTAGCACATACCTCGATCAGGGAGCAGGCGTGCTGTCCCTTGGTTGCTCCAGCTTGTAGTGGATCTCTTCCAAGCTCCACGTCTTGGGGTGAAGGCTTCTGCATGGTACTGCCTTGCTATGCCAGGCAGCCTGTTGTCAGAGAGCTGCCCCAGGGGCCGGGAGAGGATCTCCAGGGCTTTCCACTGTGTGTTGCACATTTATGATGCTAATAAAAGGTATTGGCTGGCACAGTTGCCCAAATCCACAGCTCCCCAGACCAGAAGAAGCACAGGCAAACCTGCTGCATCCGATGCTCTAGGCTGTTGCCTGTCTCCAGGGACAGTCAGCAAGAGCTTCATGAGGTCTTTTTGGCATCACCGTGCTGATGACCCTATCTTCCCTGCCTGCTGGGTGCCTGTTCCAGAGCCTCCTGGCCCTGCCAGCCTCACGCTGCCCAGCCGCTGCCCAGCCTCCCTGCTCAGCCTGCCGTCACAGGATGGCACGGCCGTAGCGTGGCATGGGCTGGCTTCTGGGCAGGGACGGAGACACTATTTCTCTGCACCTTCTTCTCTGCATGTCTCCCAAGGGTTTCCTCATTGAGAGCAAGCTGCTGAGGCACCTGCACACGCTGGGGAGACATGAGCGCACCCTCATGAAGCTCGACTCTATCTTTGCGGTAAGTTGTGGCTTGGCCCATCAGGGGCTTGCAGGGAAGGGTGGTGGTCACCAAGGAAAGCTCTCTGCTCCGTGTCTGCGTGGTGTAGCACTGAGCCACCCCAGGGAGCTGCGGCTGAGCTGCTGAGGGGACTCTGGGGCAGCAAGGGGAGAGGAACACTGCGAGAGGGTGTGAAGCACTGTGGGCAGATGTTTCTCAGCTCAAGGATGTCCTGCTGATGAATTAAACATCTCCAGGGCCCCTCCAGTCTGTTCTCAGACTCTCCCATCCACACATACCCCCAGCTGTCCCGCACTAACCACTTCTTACCACCCGTTCCTGCCTTGCGTGGCATTGCCAGAGGGGCACCCTCTGCTCCTGGAAAACGCTCGTCATTTCACTCCTCCTCCCGTGACATCTCTGAGGGACGCTAACCTGGTTCCTCTACTCCCCAGGCCCTCGAGATCGACAGTGAGGATGACCTGTACCAGCTGGTGGATTTTTTCCTGAAGTACAAAGCCCAGGAGGTGGCTGACAGCCAGGTGGGACCACCAGGGCCAGCAGTGGGGAGAGCCCAGCAGAGCCAGGGATCCGGGGAGCAGAACCTCTCCTGAACACCCAGGGAAGGCAGACAGGGGGACCGGCGTGTTGACCCTGAAATGTTTCCCTGTGACCGGACAAGGGAAATGAATGTGCCGGGGCTGAGGGGTTGTAATCTGCTTCTGCCACAGCTGAACAGAGCCTCTTGCACATGAATTTTTGCCTCAGCTCCCTAAATTTGCCAAGGGACAAGGCTGTGGGCAGCTGGAAGCTCCCAGGGGGAAGGTGACTCTTGGGGAGGGGGAGGTGGTGCGAGACACGGTGCCCAGCTTGCTGGCCTTCCCTCCAGAGCCAGGGCAACCCAGGTGGAGAAGATGTCAGGGATCCTGCTGAAGACAGAGAGGACGGTGGATCCAGTGCCCAGAGGGACGAGCTCAAATCCCCTCGGAGCTCGCTAGGCTCCCTTCCATGTGTGTACATCCACGCTGATGATGTCCTAAAGATCCTGAAAGTGTTTGTGCGGGATTTTGACAAGCTGAGGTAGGACTAGGGGCAGAGTGGGGCTGTTGTCACTGGGAGGGAGCCAGACTGGGGCACAGAGGGGGCTGTTGAGGGTGTTCAGGCAGGGCTGGGGGTGACTGTATTGCCCTGGCTGGAGCAAGAGCTTCCCCTGCCTGCTCTGCAAGATTACGGAGGGGTGGGGAGGGTCCCACCAGGGCAAGGGGGTACAGACAGTGCCTGAGTGAGGGATGGCTGGGGACAACAAGGCAGGAGATGACCAGCAGCACAGGGAGGGAAGCAAAGCCATGAGGCAGGCAGGTGCCAGCTGTGGGGTCGTGCTCATTCGTGTGACGATGGCGATGGTGCTCAGTGCAGCTGAGGGGATGTTCCTCACCTGTGAAGAGCTGAGCCCCAGGGCTTTGTTCTCTGTCCCCCAGGGAGAAGGACGGATCAGCAAAGGAGATGCTACAGGTACAGGACAGCTCTGAGGACTGGGAGTACTGGGAAGCCCTGGCACACGTTATCCCTGAGCCGACGTTGAAGCTGTGGGATGCACTGGCGGTGGCACTGGGGGAATATTAGTGAGTGTCTGGCAGTGCTGCTGGGGACAGGGCAGACTGGGGGAACCACAGCGGGGCTGGCACCGACTGGTCGTGCCAACCCTCTGCCCTTCTTGCCCAGTGAGGTCCTCACGCGGAGGGCCAACCTGCTGGCCGAAGCAGCCGTCCTGCAGCAGCAGAACTCGGAGCTGTACCTGCTGCTGGAGGAGTACGTCAGCTCCGGGGTGAGCGCGGCACCCTCCTCCCCTGCAACCTGGGGACACCCCACCACGTGTGCCCGACGCAGAGGTCCCAGACACGGGGGCCTGGAGCCCATCGCTGGCGGGCTCAGGGTGCTTCTCCCCGCAGGTGAACAGCAAGCTGCTCTCCCCTCCCACGCAGTGGATGGACCTGAACCTGTCCTGTCCCGGGGAAGTGCGGTGAGTGCCCAGGGCCAGGGCACGGCTTTTCTCTGCCCGGAGCTAAAACTGTCTGGATCCAGGGCTTCCTGGCAGGGACTAATAAACCCTTCCCAAACCTGGGCCGGGAGTGTGCGTGTGACCTGTGAGGAGCACCCTTCTCACCTCGGAAGATGCTGGGGAGCCACAGGCAAGCATCCCCCCGATGCAGGGGACTCGCGGCACTGTGGGAAAGCGTTTCCCCACTCCTGCTGCAAAGCCATGTGGTCTGTGTCCTCCCTTCCCACTGCGGAGCCAAAGCCAGGCGGGAGCCTTCACCTCCCGCAGGTGAGCGTCCCCACTGTCCCTAGGCGTCCTGGCTTTGGGAGAGCCCACCCTTCTTTAGCTGATTTTACACCTTATTCCCCCTTTTCCCTTTGCTGCCCCAACACCTTTCCCCACCCCCTGAGCTCCTCCCAAACAACCCACACCCAAATACTTTTCTCTCATCGGTCCCGGTGCTGCTCAATCTGTACCTAAATTGTGCGTTTCTGAGGCAGTATCAGCCCAAAGTGGTGCTACCGGCAGAGTCGTCTCCAGGAGGGCTGCATCCCATCCATGACTCCCTTCCACCCCTCTGGTTCACGCCAGTTATATCTCATTCCCAGTACAGGCTTCCTGGCCAGCTTTATCTTTAGCCTTGACTCCCCTGCCTGATGCTAACACAGCACGAGCAGGTTCTCGTACCAGAGCAGAATAACACCATTTTTTTACTCGCTGGGTATCTGTGCCCTTGAATAGTTTTTGCTTTTCTCCCAGTCCCCATCAGGGGATCTAGCCAGCTTCGAGGGCCGGTGATCCCGCGGGATGGCTTGCTCGCTGTACCCCTGGGCTACGGCGGGATCCACAGGGCAGAAATGGGAACAAAAAGGCCGAGATTGAGAGGGTGGAAGGCAGGGAAAGGGTTTCGGGGCAGGGATGGGCAGGTTGCCTGGGACAGGGGAGCGGCAGACGCCACCCAGCACATCTCAGCTCGCACTGCCGGGCTCCCGGGACGGCTGAGGTGCCAGCTCCTGGAGTCAGGGGATGTTTGGGAACCCGGCACCGAGCAGCCTCCAGCTGCTGTAATCACAGAGGGAAGCGAGCAAGTGGGTGTCAGCTGTCCCAGCCCCACGGGGGGGTGGGGACAGGAGAGCCCTAAACCCCCCCCACCCCACGGGGCGAGGGGGGGAGTCGTGAACCGGGGAAGATGCCCCCCAGCAGCAGCAGGAGGGCTGAAGCCCGGACCGGGGGGCCGGGCCGGGAGAACCTCCGGAGCGGGGGCGGTGGGGCCGTGGCCGGGCGAGGGCCCTCCCCGGCGGCTGCAGCCCGTCCCCCCGCTCCGCCCCTCCGCGCTCCCTCGCCGCCGCCGTCGCCGCCAGCACCGGACGAGCCCCGGGATGCCGCAGGCGCCCGCCCGGGCTCCCCTCCGCCCGTCCCGGTGGAGGGGCCGCTGCAAGCGCTGCCTCCCACCCTCGGCAAGGTAGGACACCCCCCCCCTCCATGCACGGGCAGCGGCGGGATTCGGACACCGGGGCTGCCCCCTGGGCTGGGGTCCGGGCACCGGAGCAGCCCTGGAGGTGGGGGTTCCGGTCAGGGCACCGGAGTATCCCCGGGGATGGGGGTCCGGGGGACTGGGGGAGACCTGGAGACTGGGGATCCCGGTGCGGGCACCCGAGCGTCCCCGAGGGTGGGGGAGTCCCTGTCCCGGTACCAGGGGGTGAGGGTCCCGGTTCGGGAACCGGGGGAGAGCACCGGGGGTGGGGGTCCGGACACCGGGGCTGCCCCGTGGGCTGGAGTCCGGGCACCGGAGCAACCCTGGAGGTAGGGGTCCCGCTCAGGGCACCGGAGCAGCACCGAGGTCGGGGCACCGGGGCTGCCCCGGGGCTGGGGATCCGGGTCCGGGCACCGGAGCATCCCCGGGGGTGAGGGTCCGGGGCTGCCCAAGGGTGGGGGGTCCGGGCGCCGGGGCTGCCCCGGGGGCTGGGGGGTCCCGGTACCAGGGGGTTAGGGTCCCGGTCCGGGTACCGGGGGAGAGCGCCGGGGCTGGGGGTCCGGGACCAGGATAAGCCCCGCACAGGGTCCGGTCGCCCCCGATCCCTTCCCCGCGGACCCGCCGCATCCCGGCGCGGCGGCCCGGAGCCTGCCCGCCCTTGGCGGCTACCAGTGGCCCGGGACGGTGTCACTCAGGCGGGTGGCTGCCCGGGGAGGGAGCTGCGGGCTGAGTCACCGGCAGGAAACGGATTGCATCAGGAACGGGGCTGTTTTTCCAGCCGGGGCTCTCGGAAAGCCCCTCTCTGGCCTCCCTCCATCCTTTCTCTCCCCAGCGCCATGGAGAAGGAAGCCAGACCCTCAGCCAGCAGCTCGGTGGCCTTGGCCTCGTCCTCCACGGCCACCTTCAAGGAGGAATTGCTGTGTCCCATCTGCTACGAGCCTTTCCGGGAGGCCGTGACGCTTTGCTGCGGCCACAACTTCTGCAAGGGCTGCGTGAGCCGTTCCTGGGAGCACCGGCACCACGTGTGCCCCGTCTGCAAGGAGACCTCCTCGTTCGAAGACCTTCGCGTCAACCACACGCTCAACAACCTGGTGGAGATGATCCTCAAGGAGGAAGGACAGTTGCGGGGTCGGGCGGCCGCCCTCTGCCCCCTGCATCAAGAAGAAGCCAAACTTTTCTGCCTGGAGGACAAGGAGCTGGCGTGCTTCATCTGCCAGAGCTCCAAGCAGCACGAAGGGCACAAGATGCGGCTGGTGCAGGAGGTGGCGGCGGATTTCAGGGTGAGGGATGCTCTGGGAAGGGGCTGGTGGCACAGAGAGGCACCCCGGCATGCGGAAGGGTGCAGCCTCGCGCGTGCCCTGGCACAAGCTTGGCTTTGGCTTGTGCACGGCGTGGCTGTGCCCGCCGGCATGCCGGGATAGAAGATGCCATGCTGCGAGGGTGGGTCCCCAGGGAAGTGCGCTTGCCGTGTCGCCGCCTGACGCTCTCCCTGCCTAATAATTACCGAATGCCACCCCGTCCCCTGGGGCACGGCCATTTGCCCCGCGGGAAAGGGGAGCGGAGTGATACTCCGAGGGGTTTGGCCCTGACCCCGCGTTTCCTTGGCACACTCATCCTCGGCTACGCTGGGCTGGATTTGGCCGCGCTGGTTATTGCAGCAGCTGGTTATTGTGGCAGCGCCTCGGGAGTGTGTTTGGGATGGGGATCGCACAGTTCCCTCAGCCGGGGAGGGATGCGGGATGGGGAGCCACCCCTGAGTCCCACAGGGCAGGAGGGGCCACGGCTGCGTGGGGAGGAGGAAGAGGAGGAGACAGGCTCCGGCCGGCAGCCGGGGCATCATGCCAGGACCCGCTGTGTTTCCCAGCCGTTGCTGCCCTGACTCAGCCCACGGGGAACGAGCCAGATTTCAAATGTCGCGGGGCGGCCGTGGGGCTGCCGTTGTGCAAGGTTGGGTGGGCTGCCTGCGGCACCGGGGCAGGCAGGGACTTGACGGTGCATCGGCAGAAGGCCTTAAAAACAAGGGGGGAGGATTCGCCACGGAGCAAAGCTCCTGTGCCTCGCTGCTTAGGGGTGGCACAGGGTTTGCACAGCCCCACGCGGAGCTGACCCCAGATCTCGGCCGCAGGAGGGGAAAGGGTGGATTGAACAAGGATCCTTGCTCAACTTCATCCTGCTGGGTTTGGGGGTCTTGTCTTTTCCGCACTGGAAACCCTGGGTGTAGGTTTGCGAGGGTCCTGAAGGCGTCTCCTCCCCGCAGGCCAAGCTGAAGAACATGGAGACTTCCCTGCGGGATAAGGCGAAGGATTTCTGGGCCGTGCATCGCTCCTACGAGTCCATTTCCAAACACAACCAGGTGCGTGGTACCTCCTGGCAGGGAGGGAATGGGCCTGATCCTGCCACATGCGTGGACATGCGTGGACATGTGTACACATGCGTGCACACACCCCGGGCAGGAATGCAGCTGGCGCTGGGGTGGAGCGCTGCACCCATCCTGGGCCGCTCCATCCCTGAGCGATGAGTGATGCTGGGGGGAAGAAAGACTCAGATGGGGAATTGGGGACCAGGGTGATGGGGCTGTGCCTGCTGTGGCAGCTGGGATGTTGGTTTTGGGAGGGCAGCGTGATCCCAGTGGGAGCTCAGCGAGTGCCTGAGCACTGGAGCTGGTCAGAGGGCTCGGGAGGAGCGTTTAGGGGGAGGACGGGGGAAGCCCAGGGGAGTTGGGTGCTCCAAAGGGAGGTGGTGACGTCCCCATACGGGGTAGGTGGAAGCGGCACGGTTGGAAGAGCAGATCGGGAAGGAGTTTGAGAAGCTGCACGAGTTCCTGCGGGGCGAGGAGAAGGCACTGCTGGCCCAGCTGCAGGAGGAGACGCGGCGCAAGCACAACCTCATCGAGGGCAAGATGAAGCGCCTGGCCAAGGAGAGACAGGCCCTGCTCAACGAAGCCTTCCAGCTCCAGGCAGACCTCAAGGAGGATGACTACACCTTCCTCATGGTAAAGCCCCGCCGAGGTGCTGCCCCGTGCGCTGTGGGATGTCACCCTCGCTGTGACACCCTCCTGCCTCCGATGGGGTGCAAGCAGGGCACTGGGCAATGCTTTGGGTGTTTGCCAGCCCCCGTTGACCCCTTACAAGTGGGGATCTGATACTTGGTGTCTCTTTCTCTTTCAGAGCCACAAGAACCGCAAGCGCAGGTAAGTCCTGGTCGCCGCTGCATCCCCTGCCCGGTGACACGGGCTGCTCGGGGTGGCTGAGCCCCCACAACCCCTCCCTGGGGCTGAAGAGGGTCTCCTGCCTGGCTGCAGAGTGAGGTCTCTGCCCCATGCGAGTTCCCGTACCCGCCTGTCCCCTCTGGGCCCGGCTGCTCCGGCAGAAGAAGGTGCTGGGGGCCAGGCAGCACCCCTGGGTGCCTCCGGGCAGGATGGGGGAGGCATGCCTGCAGACACAAAGCAACATTGCAGGTCTTGGGGGAAGCATGAAAACCCTGATGTTGGGGGGATTTGGTGCTGGGACCTTTCTGGATTGATTCACCACCCTCCTGGGGTGAGAGCAGGGTGGGGGAAAAGCCCAGGAGGAGATGTGGGGTGCCGGTGGGGAAGTCTCTGCCGAAACACAGGGTGCCAGGAGACTCAGCCCAGTCCCTCCCTCCATCCTTGACCCGTCTCCATCCTCTGCCCCTGCCCTAGGATCGCCTGCACAGCCGAGGAGCCAGAGGCTGTGCCCTCGGGGATGCTCCTCGATGTCGCCAAGTACCTGGGCTCGCTGCAGTACAACGTGTGGAAGAAGATGCTGGACATCATCACTGTAGGTGAGGTGCTGGGCCTGGGGGACACATGAGTCCACCCCCAGAAGGTGGTTGTCCCAAGGCTGGTGGATGAAAAGCTGGCCATGAGCCGGCAACGTGCGCTGGCAGCCCAGAAAGCCCCCCGCATCCCGGGCTGCATCCCCAGCAGCATGGGCAGCAGGGCCAGGGAGGGGATTCTGCCCCTCTGCTGCGCTCCGGGGAGACCCCCCTGCAGTGCTGCCTCCAGCGCTGGGGCCTCGGCACAGGAGAGACATGGACCTGCTGGAGCGGGGCCAGAGGAGGCCACCCAGATGCTGCCAGGGCTGGAGCCCCTCTGCTGGGAGGCCAGGCTGGGAGAGTTGGGGGGGTTCAGCCTGGAGAAGAGAAGGCTGCGGGGAGACCTTCCAGCCCCTGCCAGTGCCTCCAGGGGCTCCAGGAAAGCTGGGCAGGGACTCTGGATCAGGGAGTGGAGCCAGAGGACGAGGGGCAACGGTTTTACACTGAAAGAGGGGAGATTGAGATGAGATATTAGGCAGAAATTGTTGCCTGTGAGGGTGGTGAGACCCTGGCTGGGGTTGCCCAGAGAAGCTGTGGCTGCCCCATCCCTGGAGGTGTTCAAGGCCAGGTTGGACGGGGCTTGGAGCAACCTGCTCTAGTTGAAGATGTCCCTGCCCATGGCAGGGGGTTGGACTAGATGGCCTTTAAATGTCCCTTCTCACCCAAACCATTCTGTGATTCTATGACTGAAGCAGCCTTTGTGTGGAGTAGTCCCGGGGGCAGTGGGTGCTGGAGAGAAGAGGAGCATGAAGCAACCATGCCCGTGGCTGATGGGCCTGGGGAAGTGGGTTGGAGAGCATAAAGGGTGCTCTGGGGCACTTGCACCCCAAAAGGGAAGCCCTGGAGGGTGCATTTCTCCATGATGAGCTGGGTTAGGAAAGGAAGGAAGGAAAGATGGATGGATGGATGGATGGATGGATGGATGGATACCTGCAGGGCTGTGGTCCCCCCATAAGCTCATCCCTGCAGTGATCCAGGCTCCTAACATGCACATCCCCACCACAGTCCCCTTCAGCTTCGATCCCAACTCCGCGGGGTGCTGGCTCTCGGTGTCTGAGGACCTCACCAGCGTCACCAACGGGGGCTACAAGCCACTGGTGGAGAATCCCGAGCGCTTCACCTCGGCCCCCTGCATCCTGGGCTCCCGTGGCTTCTCCACTGGCTTCCACACCTGGGAGGTGGACCTGGGCGGCATCATGAACTGGCGGGTGGGGGTGGCCCGGCCATGCGGTGGCACCCACTGGACCTTCCACCACAATGCCCGCTCTGGCTTCTGGTACATCTATTGCCTGCCTGGGAAGGATGGCGAGACGTGCCGAGCATCCAACACGGCGTGTTCGGAGGCGGTGGTGGGCGACCTGAGACGGATCCGGGTGGAGCTGGACTGCAATGAAGGGGAGCTCTCCTTCTACGATGCCGACCGCAAGACCCACATCTACACCTTCCACGAGAAGTTCGGCGGCACCGTCTTCCCCTATTTTTACGTGGGGGGCAGGCCGGAGGGTGCGCTGCCTGAAGTGCTCCGCATCTGTCCCCTCCGGGTCCGCGTCCATGAGGATGTCCCCGTCTAGCGGCCACCATCTCCTGCCACCGCTGCCTCTGCCTGCATTTGGGGTTCTCCAGATGCTTTTTCAGCTTTCCTTAGGAAAAAAAAAAAAAGAAAAAAAAGGAAAAAAGTATGTATGTATGTACTGCCTCTTTTTTAACCATTAATAAACATTCTGCTCTTCTGGTACGGCTCTGCCTAAATCGCCCCGGCTCCTTTCCTGCCCCTCTCCATCACGGATCAAAGCTGAGAAGGTCTCGGGGAGAAGGTGTCTCCCTGCCAGGGGGGCTGTAAATAGTAAATTAAACTATCTGGGGCCTTTCCAAGCTTGTCCAAGTGTTGCAGCTTGCAGGGCTCCAAGTCTCCCTGCGGTGGGTAAAGCCGGGGACGGTGGCCTTTGCCCACTGACCTCAGGGGTGGGACAGTCCCCCACGGCCTGATAGATGCAGGCAGAAGTGTGTGTTTCCCCTCTACAAGAAAAACCGCTGAGGGGGACATCCCTGAGAGTAACAACCCGTCTCCTCCGACCCTTCTCTCTATGACTTTTACCCCTCTGTGGGGCTTTTCCATAAATCCCCAGCTCCAGGAGTCAGGTGATGACGTGCAGTTGGTGTTTGGAGGTGGAGGAGGCTCAGAGGTGGGATGAGGGGATACCAAAACCACCCTCTGCAACCCCGTGCTGGGTCTGGCCCGTTATTAATCCTGCCAAAAAGGCTTTTTCCTCCATCCTGGTGAGCACCTGGGGCTTAAAGGCGATGCTCTGGGGAAAGGGAGGGTGCCCGGTGGGCCGTGCTGCCCGCGCAGCCCGGCTGGCCGGGACCTGGCTGGCAGGATGCTGATATTAACGGCTGGTTTCCATGGTTTCTCACCATTTACATAGGATGCTCCTTAGGAACGGGGAGTTGGTGGCGGAAAAACAAAAGGGAGATGTTGGAGGCGTGCGGTGCGGGGGCGACCCCGGGGGTCCTCCGCCTTCCTTACGTCGGCTGACTGACGTTATCTATTTCCAGCCGAGCATCCCTGGATACGGGGAAAGGAGGAACATGGGCCCGCGCGTCCTATCTCCCTCCCTGCGCTGTATCCTGATGCTGCCCATCGCCTCCCAAAGAGCTGGCAGTGCCGGGAAATTTGGGCATCCCGCGGCCAATTTAGGCACAAGCAGGGCGTTATTTGGTAACAATAAAAAGCCGGCGAAGCTCTTTGAGCTGCCGGGGCTGGAGCAGGATGAGGCGTTTCGCTTTGTCAGGCCCGAAGGGAGCGTTTCCCTCCCGCGGCTGCCAGTGCCGGAGCAGGTGCCTGGCGGAAAAATGGCAATAAAAGGTGAAATGAGGCATTGCTGTGGATGGCGAAACTGAACCGGTTTGACTTTTTTTCTGAATCGTTTAATGAAAAATTGGTTCGCAGGAAACAACATGGATTAATGAACTGGTTGGCTCCCTAAGACTTTGCGTTTTTTAGTTTAATAAATGGTGCCTGCGTCTTCCCCTGGGCTTAATTTCATTCCCACAGAGGCAGAGAAGTGGCTTTAAGTGGAAAAGTAAAGCCTGCAGCCATGGGTGATGTCTCCACGGGACGGAACATTTGCTCGCACATCCGACATTGGAGGACAAATTTAGGGAAACCTGCGGTAAGGGGCAGGTGGGTTTTGCCTGGGACCCTCCTCTGCAGCCATCGCATCCTTCCCCGACACCTGAGATCCCACCTGGGACGCGCTGGCTACGTGCAGGAGCTTTTCCGAGCTCAAACCTTCCTCCTTGCAGCAATTAGAAGGATCTCATTAATAATAATTATTATTAGTAGTAGTAGCAGCATTATTTTAGCATCATTTTGGGCTGCTCCTGCTGAGGATGGGGAGCGATGGGTCCCGCTCCAGCCTGCGGGATGGCCGGGATCCCCGTCTCCATCCATCCCAGCACCGCTGGTCCACGGGTGGGAGTGGGGTGGGAGTGGGGCTCCCCGGTATCCAGG
>VFFE01007689.1:779408-821267 GCA_008921705.1 Burhinus oedicnemus | reverse complement strand
GGCATTTCCACTGGGGATCCCCTCTGATGCCACCACCCTCCCATCTGTGTCCCCCTGAAACCCTGGGAAAAGGGGATGGCTCTGGCTTATCCAGGTTTTGATGAGCCTCTGGGCGTTGCCGCCTCATGCCAGGTCCTGTGCTCACCCGGGGGCTCTGCACCCCGGGGATGGGTGGGGGGTCTCGGGGATGCCCCCATGCCTGACCCACAGCCACAAAGACCCCCGGAGAGGGTCCCAGGGGGATCTGGGAGAAGGTCCTGGTGCGTCAGCCCCTCCGCGTGTGGTCTGGCAAGGGGCGAGCTGAGGACTGGGGCTCTCTAGACACGAGCCACGTGCGTGGGTCCCCCACATCCCACCAGTGTGTGCCCATCCCGACAGCACGTTCCCACCACATCTGTGTGCCCATCGCACCAGTGTGTCCATCGCACCAGTGCGTCCCTCACACCTCACCAGTGCATACCCATCACATCCCACCAGTGTGTGCCCATCCCAACAGCACGTTCCCACCACATCTGTGTGCCCATCGCACCAGTGCATCCCTCACACCTCACCAGTGCATACCCATCACGTCCCACCAGTGTGTGCCCATCCCAACAGCACGTTCCCACCACATCTGTGTGCCCATCGCACCAGTGTGCCCCTCACACCACACCAGTGTGTGCCCACCTCACCAGTGCATACCCGTCACGTCCCACCAGTGTGTGCCCATCCCAACAGCACGTTCCCACCACATCTGTGTGCCCATCGCACCAGTGCGTCCCTCACACCTCACCAGTGCATACCCATCACGTCCCACCAGTGTGTGCCCATCCCAACAGCACGTTCCCACCACATCTGTGTGCCCATCGCACCAGTGCGTCCCTCACACCTCACCAGTGCATGCCCATCACGTCCCACCAGTGTGTGCCCATCCCAACAGCACGTTCCCACCACATCTGTGTCCATCGCACCAGTGCGTCCCTCACACCTCACCAGTGCATACCCATCACGTCCCACCAGTGTGTGCCCATCCCAACAGCACGTTCCCACCACATCTGTGTGCCCATCACACCAGTGTGTGCCCACCTCACCAGTGCATACCCATCACGTCCCACCAGTGTGTGCCCATCCCAACAGCACGTTCCCACCACATCTGTGTGCCCATCGCACCAGTGTGTGCCCACCTCACCAGTGCATACCCATCACGTCCCACCAGTGTGTGCCCATCCCAACAGCACGTTCCCACCACATCTGTGTGCCCATCACACCAGTGTGTGCCCACCTCACCAGTGCATGCCCATCACACCACCCCAGAGCGTGCCCACCACAGCACCCCCAGCGTGCTCACAAGGCCATGTGTGGGTGGCTGTCCCACTGCCTGTAGGGGACAGGCAGGGCTGGGCGATGCCACCGACCCCAGGACACCCCTGCAATGGGCAGGCATGGGCGGGCAGGGCTGGGTGATGCCCCCACCCCCTGGGACACCCTGTGCTGATCCTGGCTCTTTCCTTCCCCCAGGAACGCTCTTGCTGCAGACGCCCAAGGATCTCCGCGCCATGACTCTGGCTGGTACGGCACCATCGCGGGGCTGCGGGTGGGGACAGGGGACAGCACGGCTCACCCAACCCCATGAACCCAACCCTGGCACCTACCCCATGCTGGGGCACCTTGAGTTTGAGTGGGGTCCCATCCAAACCACCCTGGGGATGACCTTTCCCTGGGCTAACCCCTGCCCTGGGATGCCGGCAGCATCCCAGTGGTGACAGACGAGGAGTCGTGCATGGGGTTAACACACCAGGACAGACATAACCCACGTGGCCATGAGTAAAGCACCCTGCCTCAGTTTCCCCTTTGCACACTTTGCTTCCCCCCCAAATCATCCTGTTTGCAATATCTGGGCAAACTTTGGTGCCAGCCACCGTCCCCATCCCAACCCTTCCCTGGCACGTGGCAGCCCCTGCCCTGGACACCTGGCAGGATCCCCCCACTCCTCTGACCCCGCTCCCACCATCTCTTCCCAGCTTACAAAGAGAAGATGAAGGAGCTGCCTCTCGTCTCCCTCTTTTGCTCCTGTTTCCTCTCGGACCCCCTGAACAAGCCGGCGTACACGTATGAAGGTAGGAGCCCGCTGCCCACCCACGCTCGAGGGGTGCATGAATGGTGGGGGCTGCAGGACCCCCCCATTTGGTATGAGCGGGGTCACCCTCAAACCGAGAGAGGTGGCTCCACAGTTTGCTGGCACCGGTGGGAAGCAGGGGGCTGGGCTGGGATCGGGGGGGCTCGGGCAGCCCCGCAACCCCCCCTCTGCCACGGCTCCGCTGCACGAAGCGCCGGGCGTGGGCTCGGTATTTTTAGGCAGACGGCACGGAGTGATTCAGACTGATTCATGTCGGCGGGTCCCGAGGCGACAGCAGCGGCGGAGAGGGATGCCCAGCCTTGGGGAGCTCCTCCTGGCTAGCTGCGGGGGGATCTGAAGCTGGAAAGGGGCTTCGTGGTCCCATTCCCAGTCCCCAAAGCAGGGCTGAACACTGCCCTGCTTGCTCGCCTCTCCCTCAGGGGGATGCCCAGCCCCTCAGCTCGCCCAAATATTCCCAGCTCGGCCCCCTTGATGGAGTCCCTACCCCAACCCACGACACCTGGGCTGAACCACAGGGTTGCGTTCAGGGTGTGGGGATTTGGGTGAAACCAGTGGAGATTGGGGAAGGTGGTTGAACATTGAGGGGGCTACAGGACCCCAGGATCGTTTGCCTGATAGGGTGGGATGTACCCATGCCAGTGGTCAGCCCGTGCCCCTCTCCCAACAGACACGGTAGACCTCACCTGGTGTGTCATCTCCGATATGGAAGTCATCGAGCTCAACAAGCGGACCTCAGGGCAGTCCTTTGAGGTCATCCTGAAGCCCCCATCATTCGATGGCATCCCCGAGTTCAATGCCTCCCTGCCTCGACGGCGCGACCCATCCCTGGAGGAGATCCAGAAGAAGTTGGAGGCAGCAGAGGAGAGGAGGAAGGTAGGTCCAGCAACTTGTGCACGGTACCACAGCATGGGGACACATAACCTTGCACTTGGGGTGCTCAGCAAGGTGCACCCACCTTTCGGGATGTTGCTGAGTTTGGAGGGGACAGTTTTGGCCAGGAGGGTAAGGAACCCATGGTCCACATGGCCATTGTGTCCGCTTTGCCCACGCAGTACCAGGAGGCTGAGCTGCTCAAGCATTTGGCGGAGAAGCGGGAGCACGAGCGGGAGGTCATCCAGAAGGCCATCGAGGAGAACAACAACTTCATCAAAATGGCCAAAGAGAAGCTAGCACAGAAGATGGAGTCCAACAAGGAGAACCGCGAGGCCCACTTAGCGGCCATGCTGGAGCGCTTGCAGGAGAAGGTGAGAGTGTGTTGAGGAGGGAGGGGGGATTCACTGGGACATTGGTCTAGGAGGGTGTCACAGGACTCCCAGGCACCCTGCATGGATCTTGGGGTGACATTACCCCCTGGGGACACCACCAAAGGGGGTGCTCCCTCTTCTGCTTCCATCGTGCAGCAATACCCAAAGGCAACCTCCCACCCCAGGGTGGGGGGTCCTGCTCGGGGTCCCATTGAGCCTGACATGTCCGTAGGCTCAAAAGCGGTTGGCGGGTGGAGAGCTGGGACCCGTATCTCGTCCACAGACATGCAAAGCCTTTGCTTTCCCCATGTCCCATCCTAATGGCCTTGACCCACCTCTGGCAATTTTTGCACCTCCCAAGTGGCATATCTTCCCCTGGTCCCTTCCCCGGAGGCCGTGGGACCATCAGCTCCCCGGTGGAGCTGGAGGGGTCCATGCTGCCGTGCTAGGAGATGCTTCAGCCCTGCCAGCCTGTGCAGACCTCTTCTCTCTCCCTGAAGCAGGTCTGTTCCCAACCTCAGCACGGAAGGTCCCACCCTCACCACCTCCAGCTCCCTCCAAAACATCCCTTCTGCAAGGAGCTCGCCCAGTGCCCTTCTCCAAACGCCTCAGCTAGCCTTGGGTCAGAGGCAGAGAGCACGAGATAATGAAGGACAATCCGAGCTAACCCCATCTCCTTGGGGCTCCCGGTCCATCCCGTCTGGTTGACGTCTACCTCCTAGCTAGAGGGCGAGGACAATCTGTCCCTGAGTGCCTCCACAGTCCTTAAAACACCCCAGGGGAGGAGAGGACGCTGTTGACCCATCGGTGGTGTCCCTCCGGGGATGAACCTCGCAAACGCCCTCGTGCCTTCGAACCCCTCCGAAGCCGCTGGCCCGCCCGTGGGGACCCTGAAGTCCGTCCAGCTAACGCGTGTCCCCCCCTCCTCCTTCCCTCCTACCCCCCCCTCCCACAGGACAAACACGCGGAAGAAGTGAGGAAAAACAAGGAGCTCAAGGAAGAAGCCTCCAGGTAAAGAGGCGATGGTTGGACTGACAGCTCCGGGGAGGTGGCGGAGGCTGCCGCAGCGCAAGGTCGGATGGTGGAAGGGTGGACGTTCCTCTGCTTTCTTTGTTCGTGAATGTAAAGAGTTGACCAGTGAAGCCATCCTATTCGTTTCGGGGAGGGTGGGGAGGGAGGAGAGAGGAGGGAGGGTGGGCGGGAGGGTGTTGGCTTTGGGATGCCCACCTCCTTGGTGGGTCTCACGAGCTGCCCATCAACCAGGTCTGGAGGAGACAGCCGAGGGCTGGCAAAGCAGCGGAGGTGGCCCCCCCCGGGGAAAAGCCAGGGGGGACGGAGCGGGTGGGGAGGGAAGAGGGGTGGGGAATGTGCGTTGTGTGTGACTTTAATTTGGTGCTGGGCAGGCAGGGCAGACAGGTGGGCATCCCTCCGGCTTCCTTCTTCTCCATCCCACCCCATCAATGGGCAGCGGCATCTCTTGGTGTCCCTCCCTCACTTTTCCCTGCCTGGACTCAGGGCCTCTTGCCCGAAGCAGGTGTTACTTGCCCTTAGACCTTACAGAACCACTTTGGAGAAAGGGTAGAAGAGATGCCCCCCATTGGAGGTGGTCAAAGAGCGAGGCTCGCTTGCTCCGAAGGCTTTATCCGGTATAGGAGACGCCGATGATCCTTTTCAAGGGTGAAATTGAAAAGCCCCGTGACTTCCCAAAGAGCTGCTTGTTTTTTGTAAGAACCTCCTGAGAATCACCTCTGTGGGAACTCTTGGATGAAATCCCCTTTTCTGCTGTAGAGCAGCTGGAAAGCCATCAGCTTTTACAGGTGGTTATTTGAAAAAGGAGATGACCCCCATGGAAAGCAAGAGCAAAAGAGGAAAACAGGGCAGGGCTGTGGAAACTGTGGTGGAAGGGATGGGGAAAACCAAAAAGGAAAGAAGAGCTGGGGGAGCCCAGGCTGGAGAGCCAGAGGTGGGATGGAGATGTCTCTGTGGAGAGCAGGAGAAGACAACGGCCATAGGAAGCTCCTGGGGATGGTGATGGCACCTCCTGGTGACGCCAGGGCAGTTTAGGACCCCACCAACAACTCATCCCAAGCCGTGACCAGCCCGCAAGGTGCTTTGTGGGAGCTGCTGTGCAATCCCCTGGGTGATCTTTGCCTCCAGTGAGGGTGAGCGAAGCAGAGGGGTTGCAGCGAGATCCTTCCCAGTGGGAGAAGGTGGAAATTCTGCTTTTTGCCAGGGGCGTGGGTATGTCCCCTCCTCTCCCAGTTACCAGCAGGCAGTGGTCCCAGTGCCGCGATGCCCTGGCACCTCATCAGCCTTTAACCCTGATGCTAACAGAGGGTTTCATCTCCACTATGGCCAGACAAGGCTTTCCAAGCGCTGATTTGGGTCTGGAGGGAACCGTGTCCCTTCTTGTGCCGCGAGATGCTCGCCTGGACCCCAGAGGCCCCGGGGGGGGGGACCACCCTGGGGAGGGGAGCATGGAAGAGGGCGGTGGGCGAAGGAGACGGAGGGGGCTGTTCTAGCTGTGGCGCGAGCTGTCCTTTTTTTGTACACAACGGTTGTAAATAAACTGCCTTGGCATTTCTTTTGTTTTCTCATGATCTGTGCAGTGTCTTGTGTGTGGCTTTTTTTTGGGGGGTGGGGGGAGCACCCCAGTGTCACTTTCACTGGGAAAGGGAAAGGGACTGGAGGGGAAATCAGGGTGGGAGGCAGCGCGTGCATCAAGGGGATGGGTCTGTTTTATCCCCATGCCCCAAGCAACCCCAGCCTGGTGGGGCTGCAGCAGATTCGGGGTCCTTTGGCCCTGCAGCACTCTCAGCCCCTAGCACCCAGCCATGCACCCTGGGCTCACCCTGTGCACCCCTGGGGCATGCAGAGGTGATGCTCTCCCACCCCAGACCCAAGAGCAGGGAGCTGGAGGCAAATTTCAGCCATGGGTTGGGAGATGAGGAGTTGGCCGGCATGACGAGGAAGCACGGAGTTAGCTGGACACGTGCCAAGGCCTACGCTGAGGCCAGATGACCCATTGGTCTATTCATGGAGTAGACAAATGTAAAATGTCATGTCCTCAGTTGCAGGAGAGGAGCTGGGGGTTGTTCTTCTCCAACCCTAAGGAGAAAGTGGTACCAATTCCTCTCCCATCTTTGCTCAGTCTGAGAGGTGATGACACCAAAATTTATGACCAGCCTCCCAGAGAAGCCAAGTGTCCACTCCTCCTGGGCCAAGGAGGTCCTCCCTGACCTGATCCTCTTTGATCTAAGCCAAGGAGGTCCTCCCTGACCTGATCCTCTTTGATCTAAGCCAAGGAGGTCCTCCCTGACCTGATCCTCTTTGATCTAAGCCAAGGAGGTCCTCCCTGACCTGGTCCTCTTTGATCTAGGCCAAGGAGGTCCTCCCTGACCTGGTCCTCTTTGATCTAGGCCAAGGAGGTCCTCCCTGACCTGATCCTCTTTGATCTGGGCCAAGGAGGTCCTCCCTGACCTGATCCTCTTTGATCTGGGCCAAGGAGGTCCTCCCTGACCTGATCCTCTTTGATCTGGGCCAAGGAGGTCCTCCCTGACCTGGTCCTCTTTGATCTGGGCCAAGGAGGTCCTCCCTGACCTGGTCCTCTTTGATCTAGGCCAAGAAGGTCCTCCCTGACCTGATTCTCACCGATCTGGGCTAAGAAGCTCTTCCCTAACCCTGAGAAGCCTTGGAAGACGGGTGTTCAACCAAGGAGCTGGTGGTCCCACGGGTGTGGGATTTGGTGCCAACATTGAGACAAATCTCAGGAGGGGATGCAGACCTCCCCGCGAACACAGCAGCCATGCTCAGGGGTTCCCATCACGCTCAGCTGCAACAGCAAAGGGGCCATATCAAAAAGGACCACGCAAAAAAGGACATGGAATCAGTGTTGGGGCAGCAGAGGCCACTGTGGTCATGTGAACTGGTGGGACGTGAGCTAGCAACCCCCAGAGGCCATGTGGGAGAGGACTTGGGGAGAGCAGAAGAGCTTGTTACACCCAAGAAAGGAGGAGAAGCCACGGGCTCAAGAAGGCAAGATGCGTACAGCTAGTACAGACGACAACAACAGGAGTCTTGGGGCTGACCATCAGCAGACTCGTAGGAGCTGGATAAACCTGCAGCAAATAAAATACTGGTCTGTCAGGTGTATTGTATTTGAGTAAACAAAGAATAACAAAATATATTGTTCTGCCCTAGGACTCTGTGCCGTAGCCCACTACAGCACGTGCATTGGTGGGCATGACGAGATGCAGGAACGCAATGGAAAGGCGCGCCCAAGCTGGACTGAGGATGAAGAAAATAGGGAGATTAGAAGACCTTCCTCCAAGGAGCATTAAAAAAACACCCAGAAGCTTTGAGGAGGGTAGCAGAGAAATGGGGAGCAGAGCCAGAAGAGCAAAGCTCTCCCTGGGGACAAGCCAGCAGGTGTCAGGGAGAAAAATGGGGCACCAGAGTAAGAAGGTGATGACGGGAGCACAGCTGATGGCACCCACACCATCAGGAGATGGCTGTTTGGAGGAGACTGTCTGAAGAGGATCAGGGTGAGTCAAAACCAGGCAAACTGTGATGCAAATGGTGTCAGGATGCACATCCTAAAAACTCTCCGCTCTCTCCAGGCACCTGGAGCAGAAACCCACCCCACCCATAACCACCTGCATCTCAGATCATCCTGCTCCATGGCCGGAATCCTAATGAACACAGTCAGTGCTCCAGCAAGGTTTCAGATGCTCATTTTTCACCCATTGCTGTCAAGGGGGAGAGATGATGATGGATTAGTCTAAAGAGAGTGGTGAGCTGGATTCTTCCTGTATTCAGCTTTTTGCCCAACACAGAGGTCCACCTCGGATAATCCCCTCCCTAAACTGATCAAGTTTTCATCTCTTTTCCAGCGTTTTCAGCATTGTGATTTAGAATAGCTAATGTTTGACTTGCTTGTTCTTCTCTCTCCCTGGCTTTTTCTCTCCATCCCCAAGGTGTTTGAAGATCCAGCCCTTTGGCCCTGGGCACCTCACCAAGGATTATTTGATGACCATCACTCCGGGAGCCCTTCCCTGCATTTCCTCCAGTCTCGGTTCAGATGCCTTTCCCAGCCATGGGACTGGAGACCCGTGGAGCATGGGTTGGTGGCTTTCATAAACCTTTTCCATCTCCAGTAGATACACCGAGTCCTGATTATCGCACAGACCGAAATACTTGCATTGACCTAACATGTCAGATGGAAGCTGTCCCCAGACCTTCCTCTTTCTTTGGTAGCTGTGAGCCAAAACAACCCCAGGTCACGTAGCTGTTCCCCCAGCAAGATACACACAGAGCCAGCCGCCGCTCCGCAGCAGGAATGTTGCACGTCCGTGTGCGCAGGGGTCTGCGGGGCTGTCTGGTTAGCGCGGCAGTGCACGGGACACGGCGGGGTGTCTGCCTCGTGACTGCACTCGATGAGGCTCCGTCAATACGATTTCCTGCCCCATATCACTTTAGACAGCACTATAATGGGGTCAGCCACGTTAACGAGGCAGGGGTTGGTTTGAGTGTGAAGGGGAAGAGTGGAAGAAGGAGCCAGGCTCGCAGTCGGGAGCCTTGTCCCGGGGAGAGTCAGACGCGCTGTCCTCCCCCAGCGCAGGACCGAGAGTACGGGGTCATTTGATGGGGTGTGTTTAGTTCCTTGCTTAGCCACACTGCCGTGTCTTGCCCAAAGCCTGGATGAGGACCATCACCTTCCTCAGGGGAAGCCAGCAGCGTTGCCAGCCCCATACAGGGGGAGAGGCAGGGGTTGTATCCCTGTGTCCCATCTGCTATAAGCTATGGGACGTGAGCGCCCAGGAGCCCAGGCTTAGCCCTCTGTTTCTGCAGCAGAGCTGTTTTCGCAGACACTGGCCCCGCTTCTCTTCCCTCCTCCCTGGGAGGAACTCGGGCATCTTCTGGCTGGATTTGGGGCTTGCAGTGATGAGAATCAGGCTGCTCTTAGCCTTGCTGGGGTACCAAACACCTTCATCTCACCTTGCAGAGCCATTTGAGAAGTTGCCAAGGTTTCCCACCTGATTCCCAAGGGCCCTGTGTCCTGTGAGTCCTATGTCACCTCTGCCCACCCCATGTGCCAACCTCCGACAGCCCATGAGTCTCAAATGGGAAAAGACACCCACACCTGGGTGAGGGATTGGGGCTCAGACCCTCACACCTGGGCATCCTGCACCAAACACCAGAGAGCAGGTGATGGAGACCAGGTCCTTGCTTATGTGGAGGAGTCCTCTCTTGAAGCACCATCCCACACGCACAGCCAGGATATACAAGGGGAAAGCACAAAACAGAGATGTGGTGCCTTCAAGGAATCTTCCGACGAGACATTTCATGGCTGAGATCTGGACATACCTTCTGCACTTGATCCCACCTCTCCTGTTTGAAAAGCCAGATGCAATCCCATCTCTACATATCAGCCCAAGTAAGACCAGTGTTATGAGTGGCACCTCCCAAACATCAGAGGATGCCTGGTTGTCCTTCAGAGCAGACGTGACAGATGCCGCTCAGTTGCTGGCCTGCATGTGAGGAAGCAAGTCCCCATTGCTGCAAAGTGACACGCAACAGATCAAAGCGCCAATAGAAACAGCATCCTGGAAGTGCCTCCAGGACACCAGGTGAAGAGGTGAATCTTCCTGCCACCAACTCACTGCCAGGATCTGGGGGGGGTTCCTGGCTCGTGCATCATCACAATGAATAGTCTAAGGAAGAAATTCTTGGCTGTGAGGGTGGTGAGACCCTGGCCCAGGTTTCCCAGAGAAGCTGTGGCTGCCCCATCCCTGGAGGTGTTCAAGGCCAGGTTGGACGGGGCTTGGAGCAACCTGGTCTGGTGGGAGGTGTCCCTGCCCATGGCAGGGGGCTGGAGTAGATGGTCTTTGAAGGTCCCTTCCAACCCAAGCCCTTCTGTGATTCTATGATTCTATAAGATTGTGCAGGGACAGTTCCGCTGTTTGATGTCCTTCCTCCAGTCCATAGCCTTGTGCTGGTTTCTCAGAAATCATTAATTTGGGCAAGGTGCCATTCATTCACGGGAAACTGGCACTGCTGAGCCAGGGGTGTGGCTTGAACATTGGGCATCATAACTAGCTGGGGCTTCTGTGGGGAACCAGGGAGTTATTAAAACTATTCAAGGGCAAGGATGCTGTGTGAACTCCAAAACCGGATGAAAACCACGTTATTCTGTTTGCTCCTCCAGCGTGCAGACTATCTGAGCGTGAGAAGCTGTTTGGGCAAGGTGGAGGAGGCACATCTGAAGCAGAACCGTTGTGTACAAGGCACCCAGCGTATGTCCAGTATGAACTCCATAACTGTAGAGGAGTTTTGGGGTGCAGAGTCTTACAAAACCACCTGTACGCAGGCAACCATATCAGTAATGCCATAGAAGGCCAAGATTGCTTCAATAAAGGCATCAGATGTAACAAATTTGAGTACAGGTGTAGCAGAATTAAGACCAATAAGGGAAAAAAGAAGTAATTGGGGGAAGATTAAGCTGAGAAAACGAGGTGCGAAGGCAGAAATAGAAAAAAAAAGAGGAATAAGGTATGAAACCAGGTAAGGAACACAGGAGGATGGGATCTTTTGGTGGTCGGAGGCTGGATGCCTATGGACAGTGGTGACAATGACCTGGGGACCCAATCACATGGGATGCCCTTGGACAACTTGCTGGACTCTCGATCAGGGCTATGTCCAAAAGACTTAGCGCAAGAGGGTAAAAAGGGACACACCTGCACCCTGGTGTGAAGAGCTACGAGGAGGGAAGGGCGGTAAAACTAATTCAGCAGTAGTAACGTGTGATTCATAAGATTTGAGAGTGATACCTTTATCGTTGTGTTTAATAATGTGCAAAATCAGATCGTAGATTAATAATGATAATGTGATCATTAATTAACCAGGTTGTTGCTTATTCAAGTGATTTATGAGTTTCTTAGTAGGGTGTTGCTTAACCAGGGGACATCGTGGCCTTTTGAACATCTGCAGTCCAAAGAGGGAAGGTCGGACCCTGAAGGAATGGTGTTATATCTGAGACGTGTGTGCCATGAGGCAAGAAAGCTCTCCTCCCACCGCCGGTAGTGCCCAGATGTTCACGGCAAGCGATGGTACAACAGCAGTGTAGACCAGCCCATAGCAGCTCCCAGACATCATCCGATATGTCTTGGGACCACCACTCAAGGAAGACTACCAAGACAAACCTAGCAGTGGGAAAGAGAAATAACACTGGTTTATAATCCTAGGGATATTAGTTTGTGAGATGCTGGGAAGGTAACTTCTCTGCTTGATTTGCCCATGAAAAATGAGGTTCCAGGCAAAATGTAAGTCCAGAACAGTGTAAAAGCTACAGAAACCATCAGGGAGCCATCAGAGCATCAAGCAGGAGACAAGTAATCGGGAGGAACGGTGTTTTGTCTGTAACGCATCTGCCCTTCCCCTTCACTGAACCTTCTTTGAACTCATCTGCGCACATGAAACAGGAAAAAGGTAATCTAATTAAATATTCATCACCAAACACAATCAGGGCTGAGGCCAAGTCCCAGCCTTCATCTCTTGATCCTGTGAGGAGGTGAAGTCAGGAAAAAAGGAGGGTGTCTCACTACAACTACAAATGGAAAATTAAAAGACGGCAACAACAGATTTTCTCTATCCAGATTAAGGCAGTAACAAAAGACTTAAAATCATGTCTGATCATTCCTGCAGACCACTCTTAGGGTGGATAGAAAATTCATCCAAAGTTCTTTGCCAAAGAAAGGACGGGAAGGTGAAAATGGAATGGAAAATGGAAAACCTTCCACATTTTTTATTTTTCAGTCTTTTCATTTGGAGTATTGTTATCACAGCTAACTAATGTCCATGTGTGTGACACAACCCCTGCCACAGAAGGTGAGGGCCACTGCAGACCTTCCTCCTCGTTTGCCCATGACACCTTCCTGGGAGATGCACACTGGCTCTCCTGGCTTTCCTCAGAGCCATCTCAGCACCTTGGAGACACCCTAGCACGTCCCTGGGGTGGTGGACCTGCAGACACAGTGATGTGACCAGAGAAGCTCTGCCGAGACTGGAGAGATGCTCATCTTAGGGCGCAAGAACTGGTCCGTCACATCCCATGTGGAAAACTCATACAGGATGCTGGTTCTTTGCTTCCCTCCAAAATACTGTTGGGTTGGTAGCCAGAGCACTCAACGTCTTCATTCAACGTAAGGTCCAGCTTCAGTGTGTGGCTGAGTCCCATCACCCAGTCAACTGGATTAAGTCTCAAGCCTTGGGCATGCCCAAACCCACCAAGGACTGCTGCTACCCAGTGAACCAGGAAGCCACATGCTTGTCTTTGCAAAGTCCTTCTCAGCAATCACCTCCATGTTTTTAGGAGAGCTTTCACCACCCAAGCACTTGTTGAAGGTCTTGACACCTCTGTTGTTGGTTCAATTCTCACAAAAGCAAACAGGCAGCAACAGGCATGATGGCTCGGTCCCTCTGGGGTCTCCAACATCAGTTTTTGCTGACAGCAACCTATTTCCAGCCCTCTGTTCCCAACGTTCAATGTGAGGTGAAACGAAGAACATCTCAGGCTCCTTCATGGGGAGAGGTGGGGCCGGAAAGTGCGTGGTCGAATCATCATGACCACCTTCCTCAGGGAGTAGTAGTCTGTGTCCTTCCATGAGTACCACACGATACCATCCGGCCCCAGGATCTTGCGGTTTTTAATGGAGTATCGGCCACCCTGTGATGCAGAGAAAGAGGGATGGTCAGGCATGGGAAATGCACAGAAGCCTCGTCCAGATGGGAGCATCAGAAAACCGATTGCTCTGAAACACCGGAGCAAAGAGCTTAACGACAATGAAGTGAAAAGAGCATGTAAAGCCCCAAAATTTTCAAATGGTCCCAATGGAGCTGGCATTCATCCATCTCAGGCTGCGTGAGCCACCCGTACCACGAGTTTCCACCATGCAGTCCCAAACCCCAGCATGCAGAGGTGTCTCAACACTTATGTCTGGTCCATGGCACTGAAAAGGTTGGACTACCTTGGTGCCCAGCACTCATTTCGCAGAATCATAAAATCATAGAACGGTTTAGGTTGGAAGGGACCTTAAAGATCATCTAGTTCCAACCCCCACCTCCCACCAGACAAGGTTCCTCAAAGTCCCATCCATCCTCGACTTGGAGAGCAGAGGCTGGTCAAGCCAGGCAGGACTGCTATGATGTGAGGACCAGTAACCTCCTCCCATCCCTGGACCTCATGTGCTAACACCCGTATCCTCATTCCTCCTTGCAGTACACCCCGTTGAGGTTGGAGAAAAAGCACTGGTTGGAGAAAAAGCACCTTTCGCCCTCATCCCTCCACCTTACCTTGTAGTACACCCCATTGAGGTTGGAGAAAAAGCACTGGTGGTACCACCAGCCTCCGTGGGAAATCTCGGCGCAGATGTTCCCCGAGTCGGGTGTGCTGAAGCTCCTCTTGTTGTGGTACCAGGCAAAGGAATCCTCCACCGTCCCACTGAACCCATCCACGTGCAAGCGGTAATAGTTTGCCTCGTCCTCAATGCTGCAAGCAACAAAGGTGGGACTATTTAACGGGGAGTGTTTGAGTCTCCTTTCCAACCTGGATACTGCATTCCTGGCATGGACACCTAGCAATCATCGAGCTGCCCTGGCCGGCCTCCCTGCTATGATTCATCACCTCCAGAAGCTGAAGATGTTGTCTTTTTCCCTTCTGTGGGATGTGCATGATTTTGTCGTGACTCAGGGCACTTGTTATGGGGGTGAACTGGGCAGACCGTGACTCTCAAACCACAATAAAGGACTGCGGCAGCTTTGGCAGGACAATCCCTCTAATTATACAGCACTGCCTCCTCTCCACGTAACAAGCATCCTGTTCTTCACCTAGACTGAGCTAATTAGTAATCTGCCCCTGGGCTAGCAAAGGCTGAAGGTCACTGCCATTGCACGTGACATCTGATGAGAAAAGTCAGGGCGACAACTCAGAGCACACATTTGCTGGTGGAGGATGTTCCATGGCACATTCAGGCAATGGGATTTTTTTTTTTTTTCCCAGCAGTTTCAGTGGTTTTAGGGTCTACTCAAAGCCCTCAATCTTCAAGTGTCCATAAGGTGCTATGCTCCCTCGGACGTCCTCCTATGATGCATTACTCCACAGTCACTCACAAGCATTTCCAGTAGAGACAGGGAAGGAGTTCATCTGGAACAGTCTAGACAGACCTGGTCACCCCTGATTAAGAAAGGATGTGGCTGATGTGGTACGGATAAATAAAACACCAGAGGAGGGGAAGGGCTGTAGACACTGAAGGACATTACATCAGGTCCAGCAAGTAAAAGCCATGAGTAGAGGGTAAAAATCAAAACATGACTAAACATGCCCAGCAAGACGACAGGATTAAAAACCTTGTATTTGACACAGAGCTCAATAATTTTGGCAGAAAAGATACCCCTAAGCAGCTGGGGACTGTCCATTGAGTCCTACAGCTCCCTTACCTGAGGGCTGTGGATGTTAGCCATGGCTGAAGGCACTGCACATTTCTTAGCTCACACCCAGGCTTCAACCCAGAGCAAAAATTAGTGGTCAAATCCAGATGGGGAAGAAAGGATAGGCAGCCTAGGCCCAGCCTGAAGAGCTCTCTAGCCAGAGTCGCTCTGACCTCAACAAGGTTTCCATGCCTGAAGGTGTCCCAGCATTGAACCAGCTACACCTATGAGAAGCAGGGAAGGTCATCCCGCTTTCTACCTGAAGACCTGGTAGAAGGCGTGCTTGTGCTTGTTGTTCCAGTCCTCCAGGTCAATGCGCAGCGAGTAGTCCCCTTGGCTTGTCATCTTGTGGATGTTCTCATTGCCCAGCCAGAATTCACCGTTGAGGTCCCCAAAGCCCTCCTTGTACTCGTTCCAGGTCCGGTTGAAGTCAACTGAGCCATCCTGACGCCTCTGGATGACTGTCCAGCCCCCACCTGCCAGGAGAGAGATAATATAAAATGGGAGTCTCCAGGGAGCATCCAAGGGTCCCAGAAAGACCCCTCACTGGTGTCACCTCTGAGGATCTATCTGCAGCTCAGCAAGGTGTCTCCTTGTCATGTGTCCTTCCTCCGACTGGCAAAACACAGTGTTGGTTGTTGCATGGGGTTGCTGCCCATCGTAGCTCACAGAGAGAGGCTTCCACCTCTCCCGTGTTGGTTCATGATGGTGTTACCCTGTTGGCTGTCAGAGGGTCATTCCAGATCTTAAGGTGGTCTTAAATGAGAGAGAGATGGTAGTTTTCGGGAGGCAAATGTTTTGGGACTGGAACAAACTAGAGATCCTGGACTTTGGAGATTATTATGTACTGTTCCTGCAGCACCACAGAGGCACACGAGCTCTCCCAGTATTGTCTCACTGTCTCCATCTGCTCTCCCATCTGTCCAAATCCCTCTCTCCTCTGTCATTTTATTCCAATACTGTAAGCGTGGGGCGGGGAGGGACGGGACTGGGGCCATCTTTTTATTTGCTGTTTGTACAGCCTGTCACTCTACAGCGTCCAAGACTGTGTTGATGGTCATGCAAATAATAGTAATGACATAACAGAGACCACGTTGTCTGAACAGCCTGTTTCTTAATGAGCACGTGCATCCCAAAGCTGCAATCACCTGTAGATCCTCCCATAGGTGAGATGCCTACATGTGGGGAGCTGAACCCCTTCCTCCGGCATGGGATGTGTGGATGTGTGACACATCCATCTGGGCTGGACTAGATCCACGGGGCAAGGAACTGACAATCCACCACCCCATTTCCCTGGCGATTGCCATTATTCTTCCAAAACTCCAGTGTTGCAAATTAATTTTATTAGTAAGTTTGTGCCTTGGGATGACAGTAATGTGGTCCGTACGGATATTTAGACAGCAAGAGTGTGGGAGGTCACCTGCTCCCTCATTTACACTCCACAATATCCGTGGGAGAGGGTCTACCTGCCCCCTCCTCAATTCAGCACAGCTACAATTAGTGGTTGCCCACACATAGCCCTCGACGACCCAGAGATGCTCCAGATACACCCCGGTGACCAGCAGCTGCTCCAGAAGGGCTTCTTCTTCCCTAAGCCCCGTGTCACATCCACTAGTGTGTTGCAAATACCTTGGATGCACAAGAACATCTCAAAGAGCACTAAACGCCTGTGTTGAGGCAACTGAATCCCAGCCATAATGTCTGGTTTGAACTGTTCATCCAAACCCTTCCTATAGCCAGCAGAGAGGCCAAGTCGTCTGTCCCTGGAGAAGAGTCCTTCTGGAGATGCTGCTCTCACTGGCTATAAAGTAATTTAGAAATAGCTCAGATGAGACACAACTGCCAGGTTAGACAAATCCCACCCAAAGCTCTGCTGGAAGTTGCCGTAGATGCCTCCTGCAGTACCTTCGGTGTCCATCTCACACAGCACTTCAATAGGCATCCCTCCGACTGAGGGCATGATGCTGTAGACCCCAGACCGCCGGAGCCCGTTGTAGTACACGGAAGCGCAATCGATGGGGCAGTTCCTGGCATGCTTCACCTCTGGGAGAGAGAGCAGAGACACACGGTGTTTAGCGCACAACGTGGCGGAAGGGGCACGCAACCAAAACCGGCACGGTTTTCATGTAATCGTAATGCAGAGTCGGGCAAATAATCCTAGATTCAGAGCTGCTCCTGAAGCTGGAAACCTCTGCGGCACGCTGGCTTCACGCCTGAGTGCCGTGGCTTATCAGTGACAAGGTTCGTTAGCACGGATCTGCACTTAAGGATGTTGCGGCAGTCTTCAGTTCAACTCGTTTTTAATGGCAACACAGAAATTACATGCATTTTGCCAGGCTCAGATTAGATTATTTCTCACACCAAAAAGGTCCTATACGTTGGTAAAGAATAGGCTGGTTCTCCAGTAATGTTTGGTGTAGGCAATAGCAGAAGGTTTTTCTTCTCCCAAACTGCTGCTGTGGGTTTTGTCTTACAAGGAAAGCGCATCGAAATCATTCTGGAGAAAATAAAGATGTTTTTAACCGAGATGTGTCAGGTGGGCTTTATTTTGCCTAGCACCAGCCATCTGTACTTCGGGCAGGCGGTCTCAGCTAGTCCTCAGAGGGCAGTTCATCCTGGTTTTACGTGGGAGAGGA
Source organism: Burhinus oedicnemus (assembly GCA_008921705.1). NCBI lineage: Eukaryota > Metazoa > Chordata > Aves > Charadriiformes > Burhinidae > Burhinus > Burhinus oedicnemus. Next base: position 803,787 of record VFFE01007689.1, on the reverse strand, counting down.
GGGAAGACCCACTCTCCCTGTGTCCCTCCACCACCTACCAGAGGGGCTCAGCTGAGTCGTCTGCACAGAGCTGCACAGTGACATCTGAGGACATCCTGGATGGCTTTCAGTTGTCCCATGTAAGTCCTCTCGTGTATCTGCCAGGCTTATGTGGATGTCTCGGATGCTCCAGAGTATTTTAGGTGGCACTAAGCATCAGCTGAACCGAGACCCTAGTCATAGCAGTGGGAAGAGCACGTTGAATTGCTCATGGTCCATGGGCTGTTTACCTCATTGTCTTAAATATCCAGCTCACGTGGGGACACGTGTCCGTAGACACCCAACATGAAGCACCCTCGTCTGTGAGCTGAGCTTCCCTGGTGGGATGAATCCCGTCTTTAGAAAGAAAGGCACAAAGGCAACTCACACATTTGGTTCCCCTTCCTTTTACACACGCAGCTAGACCAGCCTGAAGCACAGTGTGGCCTGAATACCGGACTGGGATCACTGGGAGAAGCAGGAGCCTGAGGGAGGGCAGGAAACATGCATGGAGATTGCCCTTCCACGAGGCACACGGAAAGGATGAGACCACGGGACTGGCAGATGATTAAAGCTGCTTGTGGATAGGAAAGTAAGTCCAGAGGGGAATGATGGATGAAGAGCTGCCACATCCCAGTCCACCAACTGGAAAGCGTGGTGGCTGGGAGGTCCCACGCAAGCTAGTGACAGATTGGGGACATCCTTGGATGTTGACACTAATCAGCAGTGTTGCTGCAGGGGAATGTGTGGGAGACACCAGTTGTGTGCAGCAAGCAGGGGTCAGGGAGAGGCAACCTAGACCCAGCAAGAATCTGGGACAGCAGGCAGAGCCCGCTCCCCCCTAAAATTAATCAGCTAAAAGTGCTGCATCAACTGGCTGCATGGGGGCTTGCATTCTCCAGGCCAGAGACGTCACCATCCCAGTCACATCAAGTTACTGAGATGAAACCCAGCTCTGGCTTGCAGGTGGTGGTCGTGGGTGTAGACGTCAACTCTAACATCAGAGCATTTCTTGATCAGGGCTCTGAGGCACCTGGAAGCACCAATGGAGCTGCTTATGCTACCCCACCATAACACGGATAATCAAAAGAGCTTTGAACGAGTGCAATGGAAAAGACAGACTAGTTGGCTCAGGGGAGAAGTAACATGACTTTCCCCCACCAGATGTCACCAGCTCAAATCAAATCAAGGTTGGCAGGTGAAAGCCATTAGTGGTTCAGCTGCGTGTGCGGCCTGAGTCATCCCATCCAGCTTGCCCCTAGATGGAGAAGGTAGATGCTGTCTCTACAAGTCCCTCAACCAGAGTTCCTCAAAGGCTGGAAGATTATTCAGGAGAAATATCACTTTGTCCTTCTCCAATGCTCCTCCTGGACCTCTGCTTTGGGAGAGGGGATTTGGGGCACAGGGACTAGACCAGCACAGTCTTGTCTTCTCAAAGACCACAGCCCCCTTGCCATGGACCCAGAGACTTGAACAGGTTGCAAAAGCAACTAGATTTCCCTTCCAGCACCTCAAGGTGCAGATCCTGGCTCAGGTAGGCCCTGGTCAAAATGTTTTCACGGCTGTGGGTTCTTTGGCAGAAAATGAGGTTTTGGACAAAATGAACCTTGAATTCTTTAATTGAAAGTTTTGAAGTTTACTAAAAACCCAAATAAAACGTTCCAGGGACTAACAAGGAAAACAACCAAAAACCTGGCAAAAATCTAAATGCATTCATTAAAAAATGCATTTTTTAATGTGTGAGAAACAAGAGAAAATAGTTGTTTTTCAAAGCTGAAGAATTTCACCAAAGCCCTAATTTCATGCTGTGAATATTTAAAGGAATTTTTTTTAAAAATCCTGGGTTTTGGTGGGTTTTTTTTGATGGAAAACCAGTCTCTGGAGCTGTGAGGAAGGCTCATGCAGCCAGCTGCAGGTGGGGTGATGGTGGGAGCAATGCCGGTCTGGTTGTCAGGGCCTGAGCTGGTCGCTGAGAGCATCTCACACCATCCATGGAGGGAAAAAAGAGCCACTGAGAGACAGGATCCCTCTCCTTGACAGCATGGAAACCACCCCCAGAGGTGTCCATTGCTCTGAGGAGCCCTCCTGTCTGCCATGAAAGGCAGGTTGGGTGAGATCAGACTCCTGGCCATTGCAAAGGGGTTTAAAAGCAGTTTTCCCACAGTCTTTCTCTACAACCCCAGCCCAAGCATGGCCAGCAGGGCCAGGGAGGGGATTCTGCCCCTCTGCTGCGCTCTGGGGAGACCCCCCTGCAGTGCTGCCTCCAGCGCTGGGGCCTCGGCACAGGAGGGACATGGACCTGCTGGAGCGGGGCCAGAGGAGGCCACCCAGATGCTGCCAGGGCTGGAGCCCCTCTGCTGGGAGGCCAGGCTGGGAGAGTTGGGGGGGTTCAGCCTGGAGAAGAGAAGGCTGCGGGGAGACCTTCCAGCCCCTGCCAGTGCCTCCAGGGGCTCCAGGAAAGCTGGGGAGGGACTCTGGATCAGGGAGTGGAGCCACAGGACGAGGGGTGGCAGTTTTACACTGAAAGAGGGGAGATTTAGATGAAATATTGGGCAGAAATTCTTTCTTGTGAGGGTGATGAGACCCTGGCTGGGGTTGCCCAGAGCAGCTGTGGCTGCCCCATCCCTGGAGGTGTTCAAGGCCAGGTTGGACGGGGCTTGGAGTAACCTGGTCTGGTGGGAGGTGTCCCTGCCCATGGCAGGAGGTTGGAACTGGATGGTCTTTAAGGTCCCTTCCACCGTAAACCATTCTATGACTCGATGGAAATAAATGAGTTTACTTTCTCATCTCCCTGTCCTCAGCATCAGGGGCAAATCTGGATTTTCAGGTGTCCACGCAAGCTTGTGGCTTATTAAATATCCCTGGGGACACAGAGGATCTGGCACTTGACTCACCACTACTTACAAAACTGCAATGATGCTGCTGAGGCTCGGAGATGTCCCTCAACTAGAAGGGTTTTGCATGCCCAGAGGATGTTTTCTTCCCTTCCAGCTGCTCCCAGGACCCGGCTCACACCTTGGTCCCCATTTCTGCCAGGACATGTTTTGGCTTGTTGTTCCCAGGAGATGGCATCACCACTGCTGGGTTATTGTACCAGTACCTAATGGCAGGTCTACGATATCTTCCCAGTGCTGCTTGAGCATTGCCTGCACGGCCCTGCTAAAAGCCCATATCAAACCCATATCCCAAAATCCAGAGCTGCTAGATAGGCAGGGGTGGCAAAGTGGGAATGACGGCGCGCAAGGACACGGTGCTTTCCTTCTCAGGACTGCGATGTCTCCGGCTCTGCCATAAATCAGCCGTCCCCTTTACCTGCTCTGCGAGCTGTGACTGATACCAGCTTCTTCCAGCTCCCTCCACCCACGCATCAGCTCTCCGAGTAAACCCCATGATGCTTTCTCCCAGACAGTCCCCTCCTCCACAATTCATACTTTTTTTTTTATTATTATTATTTTTTTCCCTGCTGCTGATTAAAAACGGCACAGCCAGACCACCGCGATGGTGGCCTGCTGCTCTTCCCTTCCCTGCATCCCTCTGCTCCGGCAGCACCGGGGCTGTATTTTTGCACGGCGGGGTCCTGCTCTGTGCGTGCCCCAGCCGTGCAAAGGCAATAGGACTGCAAACGCACAGGGAGGGCTGGGCGAGGGCGTTCCTTTTGCTCCCTAAATTGTACTGGGAGGAGGGAAGCATGGCAGAGGTGGGGTCAACACATCTGACCCATTTTGGGTGTCCCCATTAGCCGGAGAGGAAGCAGTGTTAAGACAAGAGGTAACGGGCACAAACTTGACCATAGGAAATTCCATCTCAACATGAGGAGGAACTTCTTTCCTTGGAGGGTGGCAGAGCACTGGCACAGGCTGCCCAGAGAGGTGGTGGAGTCTCCCACTCTGGAGACATTCCAAACCCGCCTGGACGCCGTCCTGTGCAACCTGCTCTGGGTGACCCTGCTCTGGCAGGGGGGTTGGACCAGATGATCTCCAGAGGTCCCTGCCAACCCTGGTGATTCTGTGATTCTGTGACCTGGAAGAGCCTGTTGCTCTCATTCGGCTCCAAAAGGGATGCTGAGCTCAGAGAGACGTCTCCGCTTGGACAGACAAGCCCACGCTGAGCTCCCGGAGAAATGACTGGTGGCAAACCCCAGGGAGACCAACCAGCAGGAGCCGGAGGCTGATTTATGAAGGCGGATTAAGGCAGCAACAGCTCCTCGGTGGGAGGAACGGAGGCGGAGGAGACCTACCCAGGCTGACACAGCGGGGAATTCGGCTGGGCGGCGACTGGGAGATGCGAGGGGATGAGGGAGGAAAGCAGCTTCCCAGGCTAGGCACAGACGTTGGGAAGCGGCCAGACCAAGGCAGCGGGAGAACTCCTTACGGGAGCGTGCCGAAGCCGGCGGGGAGCGGAGGCAAGCCGCTCAGCAGCCGCCGCTGCCTCTGGCTTCCTCCGTTCAGCTATAATTCCCCGTGCAATCTTCAGCTTCGCTCCTTGCTTTTCCCCTCCGCCGGTGCTTGGAGGGTGACAGGACACGCTCATTGCCACCAGCTAAACTCTCCAGATTTTGTTCTCTTCCTTCTTCTTCCAGGCCTCCCATCCCATTATTTTTTAGACCGATGGGAAAAAAAAAAAAAAAGAGGTTCGAAAAACTGGTTCGGGGTCTCCAGCCCCTCCTCCTGCAGAAAGCAGGGCCAATTTCCAAGCTGGTTCCAGTTGCTCAGGGCCTTTTCCAGTCGAGGTCTGAAACTCTCTACAAATGATCTCAAAAGATCTCAGAGGATGTCCCCTTTCTGAGTGCGGTGGCATCTTGGTGGCACAGAGGTCGCTGCCACTGTCCCTCACCTATAAATCACTTGGAGACCCCTAGGTAGGACCTGGAACCTGGCTGCTCCAGGACCCCCGCGTGCTCCTTGTGTCCCTCTGCTCTCATTGTAGGGTGAGGAGCCCAGCAGCACCCCACAGCAGACAAAAGTCCTTCAGAGCTGCACACCTGGGCTCCTGTTGAGGAGAAACAAGCTCTAAAAACTCATCCCATCCTCCAGGAGATATCCAAGAGGTCCTAGCAGCATCTGTGTCTGCATTCACTGCTCAGATCTCCATGAGATCGGCTGGATTCCATAGAGACCCCTGCATGGCAGACATAGGAGATGGGCCATAGGAATGCCACCCGTAGGTGCAGCTCCAGAAGCATCCCTGTCCACCAGCTTCTCCCCAGCTGCCAGTCACGGGCAGGAGAGCCAGGGTATGCTGTGAGGGCATCCAGTATCCGTCTAAGGACAATTCAGTGAAAAAAAAAAAAAATAGCAAATAGCAAGGAAATGAATAATAAACTGAAAAAAATGAGGTAGAAAGTGCCAGGCAGGTGATCAGGGAGACAACTAGGAAGAGCAGAGGCTTCAGCCACTGCTGATGGGCCAGGAAGGGACCTGCTGGGGCATGGCCTTGAACAGGGTCCACCTGAGCCCTGCAGCAGGTAAGAAGGGGGAAACACAGTTATCAGGAGTATTATGGGCTCGTGGGACCCTGTGAGACTTATTTTGGGACGTACAGGGGAAAGGAGTTGGGGGGGTGTCAGGGTGGAGGGGGTGGGGAATGAGCGTAGGCAAATGGAGAGATGGGGGAGTTAAAAAGGGCCGGACGTGCTTAAACCAGCTGCCCGTCAGCGCCCTGGTCCGACTGAGCCACCACGGTTTTTCTTCTCTTCCTGTGCAGCCCTTTCCTTGGCTTGTTTTTCACCGCGTAACCTCACTGTCTCCTACGCGTGAGTGCTGCGGCGTCCAAGTGCCTGCAGCTGGAGGGACACGGGCCACAGGGCTCCCAGGGCTAGGTCAGGGCGTACACGCACGGGCGCAGGCATGTGTATGCGCATATACACGTGTACGTGCATATGCACGTGATGTATGTGTGTACGTCCACGTGCATGTATGAGGGGTCTAAACATCAGCAGCCGGAAAGAGCTGGGAATGTTTGTGTCTTCCCAGTGAATTTAAGCGTGTGTATGTAACTTGCTAGCGAAGTTCAAGCTGGACCTTCCGGCGAGCAGGAGGAGACCGGCATGCAGGGTAAGAAGGTGCGGGATCTGGGCATGGGTATCAGATGGACTGAGACCCTGTGCTCCACATCTAATTCCCTCGCCTGAACACCGAGCGTCCTGTTCGAGGCCATCAGCTCAGCTCCCTCGACAGCCACCACCAGGCAACCCACACCTCCGGAGGGACATTGGTTCTCCTCCCTCTTCCCTCTGACTCTGAAGAGACCCTACACAAGCACCATAGACCAAACACCTTGCCTTCAGACGGGTCATTTCAGAGCCTGGAAATGAAGAATGGATTAAGAGTATGAACCCTGCAGGGAAAATATTTCATGCACTATCATCCATCTCCCTCCTTGGCTCTGAACTGCAGAGCTCCGTGAAAGAGCTGCAGCTCCAGGTCACACAGAAGTGTGTTTTGGGGCCAGCACAGGGAGCTGGGATTGGGGAAGGACAGATTCAACAGTCCTAAGGGACAAAATGTCACCAGGGGATGGATGTGGGAAGTCGGGACACTGAAGACCTATTGCACCAACTGGTCCCAGTGCAAGGAGAAAATGGGAGAAGCGCAGTGGAACATCTTGCTCCCACGGAGACGCCCACCCAACAGCTTGGCCATCGCAGCACTCAAACAGCCCTGCAGCCTCCAGCACGGCCTCGCTGTCCCCACGGGGCTGCTCAAAGGAGGCTTTCCAGACTGGGAGCCCAAGGGCGAGGATGAAAGGAAGCCAAGTAGACCTCATCTCCTCCAAGAGCAAAGACAAGGGTGCTGTTCACCTGGTGGTCTCGGGGGTCTTCCATCTGACACCAGTAGATTGCTGCTGGTTCTTCTGTGCACCTCATCAACAGCCCAGTGAGACATTTTAGCTGGGAAATGGGTCCTACGGCCAGCAAAAATACACCCTGCTCCCTCCCATTTCCTGGCTACAACCCTGTACAAGCTGCTGCTGGCCACTGCCGACAGCCAAGCCAAGTGTTTGCCAGGCAAAACCACGGGGCAGTGCCAAACATCTAAGAGCTTCAGAGGTGCCAAACAAGGATGGAAAAAATATATTAGCATGAAGTTTCAGGCTTGCAGGGCTGGTGAACGGAGCTGGGGTGGGATGAGCACCAGAAAGGAGACTACAGGAAAGGTGCCGTGGGCTGGAGGTCAAAGCTTCTCCTGCTCAGCCATGGCCATCGGAGATCTGGTCCTTCACCCACCACCCAAAACTCCAGGTCTAATCTGGGATCCCGCTATGGACAATGGGATGGATCAGTAACCCCTCCTAGGCAGGCTCGAAGATGGGGGAGATAGCACAGGTAAAACACTGAAGGGTTTGTGGCAAATGTTAAAAAAGATCAGCCCTGGAAGGTTCCTGAGCCATCTCAGTAGGAGCAGCTGGGGTTTAATGGATATCCCAGCCCGGGGTCAGGACAACACTGTATGCTTCACCGGGTGTCCTCCCCCTGCAGCTGCTGGGAGCTGGAAGGGACCGTGGGGAGGGACCGTGGGCACCCACGTGGAAGAGGGTCTTTACCTGGAGCTCGAGGACTTTGATGCGGTGCCGGTGGTTCCTCAGCTCCTCTTGCAGCTCTGAGATCAGCTCCCGCAGCTCCAGGACCTGCTGCTTGCGCTCCTCATTCTCATGGAGCCAGTAGGACACCTCATCGGTGCAACGAAACATGTCCGGGCACCGCTGCTCATCCCCCTGCGGCAGCGTGGCCACGATCTTACAGCGTCCGTTGGGCAGCACCTGGTTGCTGTATTCCCCACACCGGATCAGGCCCGTGCTCTCCTGGGGACCCTTGTGGTCTCTGTATGCCGCGGGCAGGGATTTCTGCAGCGAGGGGATGCTCAGTGCGGCCACGAGGATGAGGGACAGCAAACCTGCCCTGGCAGAGCCGGTGCCGGGGCAGACCTCCATCAGGCAGGTGAGGATGGGCCCCGGGGATGACCCCACGTGTCTCATCGTCAAAGACCGTCAGGGGGAAAGGTGGCAGTCCCCAGGGCATAACACCAGGTCTTCTCCCAAGAGCTAGCGGGTGAGGTTGCAGCTATGTGGGAACAAAGCATCAGCAGGGACCCCAGAGCTCCTGCCAAAGGGGTCACCACAGGCAAGAAACCAGTCTGTCCTCATGGAGCATCCTCCCTGCTGTCGCCCCGTGACCACCAAGTTGGGACCAGCTCCGGTGGGAAATCCCTTGCTCTCCTGGCCAGGCTCCACCAGTTTCCTGGGTTGTGTTTCCCCTCCTGCAGAGCTGGACGTTGACTTAGAGGGCTCTGAGGTCTGGCCAGGGGTGGTCAGCCCCTCCGTCAGGGCTTTCTGCCCACGCAGGACTGTGCACGGGAAGGAGCTGGCTCCCCTGGATGGGGCATCCCGCTGTGCCGTCGCTCCCTGAAACGAGAACCAGAGCAAGGAGACAGGTAATGGAGAGGAAGGATGAGCAACCGACCCTCTCCACCATGCTGCCCACCCGCAGCAAACCGACAGGTCCCCCCATCCTCCCTGGCCCCCTCCAGCCATCCTGACGACCCAGGGACACGGGGCACGGATTTGGGGCTCTCTCCATGTCCCTATCTATGAGATTTTCTTGGCAGATGTAACTATAAATGGAGTTATCAAGTGAACGGTGTCCATCTGGGCAGCCCAGACCACCAACCCACCCTTAGGCAGGGTTAGACCACCAGCCCAACCCCGGGACAGTCTGGATGGGCCCTGGCCATGGGTTGATTGCCCCATGGGGGCTCAGGTCCAAAGGGGCATGTAGGAATGGTGACCTGGCCACCATCCAGGTGAGACAAATACACAACTTGGTCACTTTTATCCAGAGAAATCAGACTCCCCTTGCAGCCAGAGCTGCCCTCCGATCCCTGCCTGACACCAGGGCTCCCAGCCATGGCATCACGCTCTGAGTCTGCTCCCAATGTTTCTCCCCACCAAAAGCCATCCCCATCCCACTCCAGTGAGGACAGGGAACTGGGAGGAATGCCACAGCTCCCCAGCAGCACCCCAGCTCCCAGCAAGCAGCACCCCAGCTCCCAACATACCTTCAGAAGTCCTGGCCAGGCTCTCCGGCAGCAAGAGCAGAGAGCAGCGAGCACTGACTAGCCATGGGGAGCAGGGTGTGATTTAGGGGACACTAAATGCTTATTCCCCCTGATCCTATCACCGCACTATAAATAGGGCCAAGAGAGCTGCCGCTCTCAGACAACGCATGGGAGGGAGGAGCGCGGGTCCCGGCGTGACCTTATCAGCGTACGGGGGATTAAGCTGGTGCCTTGGCAGGAGGGCACGGCTCCCCCTCGCCTAGAAACCCCCTGTCCCATCCCGGGGATGTGTTCCGGGGAGAGGACAGGTTCATCCGGCGTGCAGTGACCTGCCCCATCCCAGCCGTTTTGGGGGGAGAGCTTCCCAACCTGGCCATGGGTGGGGGCTCAGGGCAGGGAACAGCCATCATTTATTTTATTCACTAGCCCAGGGCTTTCTCTTTGCTTTTGCAAGGGAGTAATGTCAACAGGCTTGCTTAATTAAATATGCTAATCATTCAGCCGTAGGAATGCAAGCTGAAACCAGAGATTTCCATATTGGACAAAAGCGTTGGCTGTTGGGTTTTCTTCCCTTAATGTAGAGAGTTTCCAGATGATGTTCCCGGACTGATTCCCTCAAAGGAGATACTCAAACCAGCTCAGATGGCCTCCAAGAACAGAGGAACTGCCTGGAGAAGAGGAGCTTCATCAGCAAACGTCTACTCGGGTGGTTTGGAGAGGCGCTGAACCAGTCCTCCAGCATCTGGGAGATGGCCACATCCAGATGGTCCTTTGGAGGACCTGTCACATCCATGGACAGGACTCTCCTGCACCACCAGTGTCCCCTAGCAAGGCTGTGGGTCTGCACAAGACAAAGGGAGGACACAGCTTGCACGACACCCAAACATCCCAGACCCTACGTGTCATGGTGTGGCCATGTCATGCCCTGACTTCCCCACAGCTGGATCCAGCCCTGCAGATCCAGCCTTTCTTCCCCTGGAAAAGATGAAATCCAAGTTTAGTTCCAGGGTTAGGCAGAAAAACTAAAAACCCAGCCAGATCACCAGCCCACAACCGGCTCCTGGCTTTGCTTTTGGCTTGTAAAAATGTTAGGTGAAGGGGTTTTATTTGTTTTCTCTGTCTCTGCGGGGAGCTGGTGAGGGCAGAGCAGGGGGATGTGCTGCCTCTGAGTACTGCCAGCTCAGGACCCGGTGCTGTACCCCTGGGCTGATTTCTGCATCTCCAGCACAGTAGGCATCTCTGGGTCCATATCCACCACCCAAGGTGGATTGGAGAAGAAGCAAGTCCCTCGTGTGAGTAGAGGCGGTCCCAAACTCATGCACACTAATGAATGGAGAGCAACCAGGCCACGGATGGAGCAGATCACCCCAGCTCCCCCTACCTGGGAGAACCTGCCAAGGACACCTCTGCTTGCTGGGGCAGGGACCCAGATTGCTCCAAAAATCACACCTCTTCACACACGCTGCTTCCAGCCAAGCCACCCTCTGCTCTTTCTCAAGTGTGGCCGCATTTTGTTTCAACAGCCACTTGTGGGAAAGAAAAATTAGGTTGAACCATCCTCCGTGGAGCTGGCAGGAGCTGTGTCACCCCAGCAGACAGGCAGCCTGGAGACCAGCGGTGCGTAAAGTAGGAGCACAGCAGGGAGAGGGACCTTGAGCTCAGCCCACAAAGCTCTGCCATGAGGGACAGCAAGAGAAGTGCTGTGTGAAGGAACACCATGGGCAGAGGATGGGAAAACAGGGCTGGGGGGAGCCAGAAAAAGGTCATTGCGGGGAAGGGTGGAGTGGTGGTCCATCTGAACGTGATGGACATGAAGATCTTTCGGTGCTGACACTCCTTTTTGGGCTGGATACCACCACTGCACCAGCAAGCCCCACTCCACCACTGCAAGAGCTGTTCCTCTGGCCAGATGTAGACATTTGCCCTCCAGGTTTGCCCTGAGCCACCGCATGGCCAACGGAGAGAAAAAGGATGTGATGATAGACACTGACATGGCTATAAAATGAGTTGCACCCCATAGCCCACTCTTTATGGGGTGGTATAGGGTGGGGATCGGAGCAGGGGACCAAGGAGAACATCTCACTCTCGCATCCCAGCCAAGGGCTCCTCCAGCACGATTAGCTAAAGACCGGCTTTCCTTTATTGCACACAAGTGGATAGACATTTAACGTGCCTGTCTCTAATGAAATCCATTATCCTCATCTTTCATGGAGGACCTACAGTTCTGGTTCCTCCTATTCATGGCCGGAGGTGGCGGGGGAGAGGAGGTGGAGGAGGGAGGGAGCCAGGTACAGCCAGGTCCTTTGTGCGGCCACTCAGGAGGCACTCTCCCCATAAATGTTTGGGCTCCTAAATGGATCTGACCTCCCTTCCTCCAGCTCCTTTCCCTTTCATTTTCTTTTCCCCATTATCCTTGGGAAAAAAAAGTAAATAAACCCTCATCTGGATCATTAGCGTCAGAGCCGGAGACGGGCGTCGAGTGCCACATGGAAGAGGCGAACGTACATTTCGTTCAATGCCCCTCGAGTGGCGTTTCGCTCAAGGTTGCTCCTTCACAAAGGGAGATGTGAAAACGGTCCCCGCTGGCGGCTCGCCGCCGGCCGCCCCAACAGGGCTCGATGCAAAGCCGCCTCTTCAAGGAGACAAAGCGGGGCCATTTCTTCTGCTTTCGATTGATGTCGCAGTTGTTTGGGGACCATTTATTGAAGAGGGGAGAAATTCAATGAGAGAGCCTGGGCGATGCTAATAGAGATAACGGCTCTGAAAGACCCAAGGTTGAGTGCTCGGCGTTTGTTCTGCCAGTCTTTGGCATCCTTCCCCACTGTGTGGGGGGATATCAGCTACAACCCCTACAGTGGTCTAGGATTAATTGAAGCCAACACCAAGAGACCTGGGTACCCCATGGCCAACTCTTTTTTCCAAGTCATAGATGCAGATTACACCACCCTGCTGGTTCTCAAGCGTCCCAGTGAGTAGCTGCTGTTGAGAATCCATCTCCCCGATGTGTTGTGCAGAGCAGCACCGTGAAGCCCGTGGTACCTTCATCATCCCCTGCCATCAGCACATCTTCTGCTTCCTCCCAAATGCAGGAACGCACAACATTTCCATGGGTATGCAACATCTTGTCTTCCCATTCTGTCCCAAATCCCACTCCATCTGTTCCCTGTTTTAGTTTCTGGAGCAGACAAGGTCCCCACCACCATCGCCCAGGTGCTGCAGCCTCTCCTCTGCTCAGTGAACCTGTGGCCAGCCTGCAACAGCTCACATGCCCTCGGTGTGCAAAAGACCCACCAGCTCTCACATGGTCTCTCTTTGAGGAAGAAATGTCAAAAAATGCAATACTTCCCCATTTCTTTTTCCTGCCTAAATGAGTGAAGAGACCCCCCAGGTATCCCTGGATAATTCTCCACCCCTGACCCTGCCTTGGTCTCCTGGAGGAAACGACAAACTAACCCAACTCTACCCACCTCAACCTCTTAGGATTGCAATGACCCAAATTATCTCCCACCACTAACACCAATAATCAGGGATTTGCTGTAAAATAATCAGCAGAAAGAGGCAGTTCAGAGGTTTCTGAAGACCAGGGAACCCCAAAAACAGAGTAAACTTCAGTGCTGCTCTGCTGCCCATGGTCATGCTCCACAAATACCAGCAAAAGGTCCAGGGGCTGTGGGTTTCCAGGGCTCATGCTCTCCGCCAGCCCCAAGCCCTGGCTGGAAAACTGTCCCGGGATGCCCTGCCCCTGGGTAAGCCCTGTCCAGGGAGGGTGCATGGGATAGAGATTTAGGGTCCAGCTGGAGCTGGGGAGCTGCCTGTGCTCAGGAAGGCACGGCAGGTCTTGGGGCCGCTTTGGGATCCTGCAGGGATCCGGCTCTGCCCGGGGGCTTTGCTAAGCGCCTTCGCCCTTAATCCTCCCGGAGGGCACCAGCCCTCGGCAGAGGCAGCATCTCGAAGGGGCGAGCGAGGCCGTTCGCACCCCTCGGGGCTGCTCCTCTCTTGGCTCCCTGCAGCCTCCCGCATCCTTCTCCCATTCTCCCTTCCCTCCTGCAATTTCAGTGCGTGATTTAAAGAGAGTTGAAGTTGCAGAAAGGAGGAAAACAGGACACAGCTGAGTGTCGCTGGGGCTGGGTGCGGTTCTCCTCCCACGGGACCCCAAAACGCAGCGTGAGCTCTGGGTTGCAGGAATGAATTCCCTGCTGGGCTCCTAAACCCTGCTGAAAGCCGGCTCCTCTCCTAAGAAGCCGTAATCCCTCTTAGGGGCACGGGCAATAATCGGGGATTTGGCTCTGGGTGGGTGTGTACAGCATGTGCGTGTGTCTGCCTGCAACTGGCTCAAAAAGGAAAGAAAGGCAGCGTGAATGAGGAAAGAAAACGCCGAATTGGACAATTTGGGGTTCCCGAACCCACTTCTCTTATTGCCCCGGGGATGGCTCTGCCCTGGGCCAACCCCCAGGGCTGGAGTGCACCCGTGCCAGGCAGGAGGGGATGATCCCATCCCGGTCCTGGAGGGAGAGCAGGATTTATGCCCGTCACTTTTAGCCAGCTGAAAGTCAGGCAGCTCCTCCCAGCCCATGGTCTGGGCTGGCTCTGCTGTCACCAAAGAAGGAGCCACATCCCAGGGGGACCTCAGTGTCCTCAGATGGGTGGCAGGGACCCGAGGAGCTGCTCTGGGCAGGAGGGGTGTCCCTCTGCGGGAACAGGACACCCCCTCGAGAGGGACGCAGCTGTGCCCCTAACCCGGCCAGGGATTTGCTGACCTCATTCTTCCAGCCCAGAAAACAGGACAATTTCCAAATCCGGGAGCTAAAATGAGAATAATTCAGTCTAAACCCAAGGTGCAATATTTACTTACTGGGTTTTTTTGTTACCAGCAACTGGAATGGAGTGAGAGGTGTACCTTGGGGAAGGTTTCCCACGCAACATGTTATCTCGCTCCCGATGGCCGCTTGCATTCCCAGCTGGAGAGGCAGCTGCCCACCTCCTGCACTCCCCAGCTGCTCTGAGCGGTTTCAGAACAGTTCACAGCCGAGAGAGCTGAGCCTTCGTAGAGAAAATGGACTTATTCCTACCCAAGACGTAATTCCCTGCTGGGGGTTACAGCCCTAAAGCCCCATGACCATCTCGCTGCTCCTACAGCACACTCACTCTGGGACATCCATGTCTTTCTTGTGCTGGGAATGCCCAGAGGTGTTTTTGATCCCCTGCATGTCCGAGAAAAAAAAAGTCAACTGTATTTCCCTCAAAAACTCTTAACGAGGGGGACATAAATTGCAATGAATGGGGGTCAGGGCCATTATTTTCTGCTTTGCAGCTCTGTGATTGCGGGAATGCTGAATGGGGATATGGAGGGGGTTGTGAGCCCTGGTGATGGCCTGGCGATGGTCTGGTGATGTCCTGATGATGGCCTGGTGATGCCCTGGTGATGGCCTGGTGATGGGCTGGTGGTGCTTGGTGACGCCTGGTGATGCCCTGGTGATGGTCTGATGATGCCCTGATGATGGCCTGGTGATGGCCTGGTGATGCCCTGGTGATGGCCTGGTGATGGCTGGTGGTGCTTGGTGACGCCTGGTGATGCCCTGGTGATACCTGATCATATCTGGGGATGCCTTGGTGATGTCCTGGTGAAGCCTGGTGATGCCCTGATGATGCTTGGTGGTGCTTGGTGATGCCTGGTGATGCCTTGATGATGCCCTGGTGATGCCTGGTGATGACCTGATGTTGGCATCCCAGCAAGAAAAATCTGGCACAAGTGACAAAACGAGGTGTACTGGAGAAAGGTCATGGTGGTATTTGTCCATTCACTGCTGTCCAAGGAGATTGGTATTGGGGAGCAAAACCAGGACAAACAAAACCCATAATGTGCTGGACTCATCTGCCAGAAGATCAGCAACTATTTCTGCAACCGAGAGCCTCCTCTGAGCCAGCTTGGTCCTGACTAGGGAATGTCATTGCCTTGAACCTCCCTGGAGGGTTCCAGGAGGAAAGACAGACGTAACAAGAATAAAGCCTCAGCCCTTCAGACAACTCAAGTCAGCTCAGTTGTGATGGCCAAGAGGAGCCTGACTCCAACTTTCCAAAGTCATGGAAGATCAAGCTGCAAATGTCTGTCATAATTTCTAAAAGGGTCAAGACGGATCTGCAGGACAGGGCTTCCCTGAACAGTTGAGATGAATTTGCTGGCTGGAAAAATCAAGGTGAGAAAAATGAGGGAATTCTGGAGGTGCCAGAACACATTGACGTTTTCCAGCCTATCAATATTTGGGGAAATTCAGCCACAACAGGGGATAAACGTGCCAAGAGGTGCTCAAAGACTGACGTGCAAACCCACACCTTCCCTAGAGAGGAAAGTCCGCCGCCCCAGCCACGCGTCCCAAACGACAAGCCAGTTTTCCAAGCTCTTGTTCCCTCACCGGCTTTTGCGGGCTGCCTTGCTGCAGCGTCTTTCGGGGTCACGCACAACGCTTCCCAGGTGCAGACAGCCCTTCTCCCCCTTGTCTTTGGCTCTGCTCACCAGCTACATCTGCACCGAGACCAGATGCTGCCCGGCAGCATCCCCAGGCACTGCACCGTGGCCACCCAAAGCCCTTCCACTCCAACCAGCCTCCCCGAGGCTCCCGGTCCCCATCACGCTTTGCCTGGTGCAAAACCGGCGCCACGCACTCTGTCCTGGTGCAAGATGTGCAGCTGGTACCCACCGGAGCATCATTTCTAAGGGAGATGAGGGTCGTGAAGGACCAACAGGAGCTGCTAAGCAAGGCAAGCGTCCTTTCAAACGCTTGTGCCGTTGGAAATGTTGCTCTGACAATTAAAAGTGAGGTGTTTCCTTCCAGAGCAGGCGGATGGGCTCCCGGCCCAAGGATGCTGTAGGTGCTGAAAGTCGATTGGCTTGAAGGGAACCCTGGAAAAGGTTGTGAAAAAGAAACCTTTGAAGGGTTTCTAAAGACCGTGACCCACAGGCTGCTCTGGGCACGCGCTGCTTATCGGCCTCCCTTCCCGAGAAGCCCAAGCTGCTGCTGCGGTGAGGATGTGTCCTTCACCATGAACTCGGAAGAGCGGCAGAAACAAACCTGCTCAAGCGGTAACGGCTCTCGTCCCTGCAGGAGCTGGCGCGGATAAAGGGTTTGCTGCGGTCTTCCACGGATCCTGGTGCGTGAGCTGTGCAGCGGGGTGACGTGACTCCAGCGCTTTGCAAATTACCGGGAAGAAAAGGGAACGCCAGAAAACACCCACAAGCCAAAGTGACAAAACGAGTGGCATCGTTCAGATCCTTAAACGCCTTTAGCTGTCTGTTCCTAGAGAAGCGCCCGATTTCGGTTCAAATCAGAGAGCGTCAGGCACTGTTATAGATTTTAGCGTACAAACAGTGCTGAGGAAAAGGCACCGGCATCAGTAAGCTCAGGCAGAGCGACAACAAGTACCATTAGTTCACAGGCCACACAGCCATTAATTTCTTCCATTTTAGGTCTGATCCTGCTTTTATTGAAGCCAGTAGGAAAATCAGCTGGCCCCGGCAGGAAGGAAAAGGACTCCCCTCTCCGCAATACAACTCACGTGTGCCACGTCCCAGCCAAAAAAAAAAAGATTTTTTTTTTTTTTTTTTCTACTGGAGGCTGCCCTGAGCTGCTCTTGCGGTAGAGCTCGGGCACCTTCACATGAACTTAAACCTGCTACCAGGTGCCTGCTGGGCCACGGAATTGGTGGTGGGATTCCCAGTTTCTAACTTCGGAGCTGCTCTTGCTCCTACGGAGAGGCTACATCCGAGCAAGCATCAGCATTTTCCTCCAAGGGCAAGGTGCGTGGCTTGTATTTCACCGCCTGCCATGGACTCGAGGCAGGCACAGGTGGGTTCGGAAGGGACCCCTTGACCGAAGCCAGCTGAAAACCACACCTCCAGGTGTCTACAGACGTGATCACCTCCATTTATGCCCCCAAAAAAGCCCTAATCCTATGGGTGATCTGCCAGTCGCTGGCTCCGAAGCTCAGATTTATCATCAATAACTCTCTGCTGGCTTTAAAATCTGCAAGAGATGGAGATATATAGTTTTACGGTGATGACCTCACTTTCTCTTCATCTGGATGTCTCCTGGGTCCCTGCTTATTATGCCCTGCACAAGCCCTTAACGTAACTGCCCTGGGGATCCATCCTCATCCCATTTTGCCAAATAGGAGATGAAGATGGTCTGGGTGGACCAGGGTCCTCAGCACCACTCCCCACCCCACCAGCTGCACCCGGGCTGGAGCAGAAGTGGGTGCTGAGCCCAGGAGACCTGCTCGAACAGAGGATGGGTCAACTGCAAAGCAGAATCTGTCCTCAGGTAAAGGGAAGGGGACTGTCTCGGTGCCCAGCAGCACGTTGCTGTGCTGGATGGATGTGTGGGTCCTAGGACCGAGACCATCGTGCCCGTCACAAGGTTTTTGCAAGCCCCAGAGCACCTCTCGTCCCCGTGACGCTGGTGTTTACAGCCTGGTGGGATGGCTGTCCCACATCGCATGGGATTTGAGCACAGCCGTGACATTCACACCCAGCCTCAGAGCTCATTCACACCCAGGTGCGACCTGTTCTCCAAATTAAAATGGAAAGGCCAGAAATCATGCCGCTAACGAGCCCGTTCACCCATGGACATCTCACCCCCGCGACCAGCCCTGCCGGGAAAGGGCTGCACGTCCTGAGCGTGTGGCTCTTACGGGGACAAGGTCATGATGAAGCCACCAGATCTCATTCAAGGCACTTCTAAAGTGAGGTCTCCGGAGCTGGGCAGTTTGCTGGAGCGGAGTCCCAAGGGCTCGCCTTGCTGCCAGCCACGCTCAGAGCAGGATGCTCCTCTTGCAGTGTAATTATATGGTCCTGGATGGTCTTCAGCTCTCCCATGCTTAGGGAGAAGAAAGAAGAGGTTCCTCCTAATGGGATGTTCTGCCCGCTGGAAGGTCCTTTTCTTGTTCTTTTGGCTTCCCACCACTCCCATTCATCTGCCTGGGAGCCAGCTGTATCCACTAATCATTTACACACTGGACTCTCTTTGGAAAAAAAAAAAGATAAATAAGCTCTGTAATAAAATATAATGGGTATCCTGCTGTTACATCGGGAACACCCCTGTGCTGGGAGGGGGAGTTGGTCACTCCAGCACCCCATTTGCAGGGGTGGCACTCCTGCATCCTCCAGAGATGCTGGGGCACCAACGTCCCTGGGAGATGCCGTCCTCCCTGGCACCAGGACTGGGGAGCCTGAGCTCCGGCTGTGGTCATCTCCGGAAGGGAAGTCTGAAAACACCGGCTGTAAGGCCGGTGAGCACAGAGGCATCCGGCATGGGCTGATGAAGCCACAGCAGAAGATGCTTCATCTCAGCCCCTCACCTGCAGCCGCTCCTCTCAACGAGGTTTCCTAAACAGATTTCACATCTTCCTTATAAACATAAACCGCTCAGATTGGCCTAATGAAGATGAAAGAGCCTTTAAAGTGGGAATCATAGCTCCGGTTTGGGCCATAAAGTATCTCAGAATAGCTCTCCGTCATGGAAAAATATTGCAGATCAGGGGATCTGTCAGGGAGGACGGAGGCAGCTGACGCAGTTGCGGGCACTGCGGTGCGATGTAGATGGTTTGGGGACGGATTCGGGGAGGACGGGGGTCCGGAGAAGGTGTGAACCAAACTGAAATGCTACAGAGGATACTCCTTGAACCTCTGGTGCT
Source organism: Burhinus oedicnemus (assembly GCA_008921705.1). Taxonomy (NCBI): domain Eukaryota; kingdom Metazoa; phylum Chordata; class Aves; order Charadriiformes; family Burhinidae; genus Burhinus; species Burhinus oedicnemus. The sequence continues at coordinate 785,029 of VFFE01007689.1, read as the reverse complement.
TTGTCTCTTTAGTAACGTGCTACGGAGGGTCTCATCCAGTCCTGGGGTACTCAGGTGAATCTGTTGCACCCCAGTATCCTTTGGCAAGGAGATGCAGACGTCTGCAGCCTGCTGAAGGACAACCCACTTCCTTTTTGTTTATTCTCAGCCTCTTCTCTGGCTGTTGGAAAGAGAGGAGGATCTCCAGAGGAGATCTCTCCAGGAGGGAGCATCTCCACCCTGAGGCAGATGTCTGGATGAAGTGGCTCAACCACGCTCCGGGGCCCTCCAGCCCCAGTGTCCTGCTTATGGGCTACTCTCCGCGGGAAGTTGCCTTTGGGGTGGCTCCTTTCCCTACAGAAGACCGTGTCAAGTAAAAGAGGAGCAAATTCTTCGCCCACCCAAGGCGAGACCACATCTGCTCCCTGCTGGTACGATCTCAGGCAAACCTCCTTGTGTGGTTTCACCATGTCCTACAGTTTGTCTTCTCATAAGCATGCAAATCAACAACTGTGCTTCACACGGGCTGGTGGGAGGGATGCTCATAGCCCATGTCGAGCTCTCGCTTGAGCCCAGACCCAACAAAAAATCCCTGTTAGGTGCTCTGGGAGGATGGTCCAGCCTTCAAGGGCCACCTTGGCATTACACCCTAGGGATGGAAAATCCCGATGCAGATGTGTTTCTTCACCTGGGTAAGCCCACAGCTGGAAAAAAAAAACCCTTAAAATCTTAAAATTACCCCCTGATCCTGACATACAGCTGAGCCCCAGTGCTATCACCCTGGGATGCTTGTGGAGAGCAGCCAACGGAGGTGAGGAGCAAGGTCAGAGGCAAATCCGCCTCAAACATGTGAGACACAGGGTGTAAGAGGCCGTGCAAACCTTGGAAAACCAGCTCTGAACACCATCCTGCTGCTGTTAAACCTCCTGCACGGGGCCCGGTGGGATTTTGGGATGTGGTTTTACCCCAGGACAGAGTCAAGAGTTAACAAAACCCCAGCCATCCACAGGGATGGTTTGCACATCGCCACCCTCTTTTGGGTGGAAAGAAGAGAGCTGAGCCCTCCAGGCACGAGCCAGCTGTGCGGGTGGGCTGGAAACTTGGCACAAGATGAGTTTCCCCATCACTCCGACCTCCTCGGATCCCCCGTCACCCCAGCCCCCTCCCAGCCCCAAGGCGCTATCCTTCACTGAAAAAGTTGTAGAGGACGGAGCATCCTTCTTGCTTGTCCATGCAAGGCTTGGCCAAGGAGCATGAAGGAGCCTCCTGGAAGCCACCACAGCTCTTAAATATAGGTTAGCCAAGGGTAACCCTACAGAAAACGTGAGTCCTGCTGGGCTTCGGGCCGCTGTGCAATAGGGAAAGCATCTGCAGCCCAAAGCTGGTCCAGCTCATGGGGAGTGGAGATGCCGGGGCTTGACTTGGGGGCAGAAAATGAGCGGTGAGACCCTGCTTGGCCTCGCTTTCTCCCTGCACCATGAAAACCCGGCCGTGCTCTGCAAAAGCCACCCCCAGGCTGGAAAACGATCTCGTGCTGGTTTTACACCCACAGCCGGCGGCCGCAGGACTGTCCGGCACGGCAGGCAGAGATGCCCGTTACCTGCGTCCACCCTGCCCGGGCTGTCCCGAGAGGTTTGTTTTTAACCAAATCCCCTTTTATCCCATGGAAAGACAATCCCAAATCCTCGGCACCCATCGAAGCACGAAGCCCTCCCACGCCTGAGCTCAAGGAGTGACGGACGTGCTGGTGATAAACAACCTGTGCCAAACCTACCGCTCTCGGTGCCGGCTGGTACCCGGCGGAAGACTTTCCATCCAATCCCCCAGCCGGCTCCAAAGCTGCACACACAATTAGTAGCATTGCTCGGAAAACTTCGCCGGCTGCGGTTCATGGAGAGATGCTAATCCCTCCATGCGCGTGGGGCCGGATCCGGCGAACGCCCGGTCGCTCACTCATCTTTTGTTCGGTACCTGGAATGGTCCCTCTCATCCCCCCTCTCGCCCCCCCCTTCCCTCCGGCAGACGGCGGCCGACGCGATGGTCGTGGCGGGGTATAAAAAGCCACCGGGACCAGCGGCCGAGTGGCAGACGCTCTCCGGGAGCGTGCGGGAGAGGGGGACGGAGGGTGCGCAGCGACCTTCGGGTTCCCAACCCCAGCCGCAGGTAAGCCCCCCAAACCCAACCCTATGGGTCTCCCCGAATGTGTTTTGGGGTGGAGGGGGAGGAAAGACACTTGGTGAAAATATGGGTTTGATGGATGGTGGGGACCGGTTGCTGCAGGGGGGGGTGATACGCCGCGATGGACGGCAGGGGTTTCCCAGCGAGGGATGGGCAATAAAACTTCCCTCCCCGCCTCTGGTTTATTGCCCTCTCGCCTCCGTTTATTGTCAGGGTTTTTGGTTTTATTGGGTGTTAATGCGCTACAGAGGTTCTGCCCGCTGCTGCCCCGGACCCTCCGTGCTGCTGCGCTGGGGGATCCCCACCGGTTTAGGCAGAAGACAGAAAGACAACCTTTATGTTTAAATTTGGTCTGTCTCGCTCTTTAATCCCCCTTTCCGGGCTGTTATTTACTATCATAAATCCCGGGTCTTTTTTCCTTCTGCCAAAGCCCCCCTCCATCCAGGCTCGACCTGGCGGCTCTTGCACCAGAGGGGAGGGTCAGCTCTCCCCTCCAGCCACACATTTTGGGCCAAAACGAGATTATTTTTTTCCTTGTGCTTTCTTTCCATGTGAGATGGGGTTTTCCTCCTGTAGAGCTCTCGCAGCACGGGGGAAGGTGAGACATGTGAGCCCCCGCTGAGTTAAATCCAGCTGCTTGGGAAAAAATTGGGATTTGCAGAGGAAAAGCAACCCGGGCATCCTCGGGGACCCTGGAGCCACGTCCCCTGGGTGTCCAGGAACCGACCCGAACCTCATCCTTGACGGCACAGCAGCAACGGCTGCTTCAACCCCGGGTTTCAGCTGGATCCTGGGTTAATTTTGGCAGCCCCCAGGGCACGCCGTCTCCCAAACACCTCCATAGCCCTTCCCGAAAGCCAAGCGACCGACTTCAATACTATTTAATGTAAAATATTCATGTCTTACTCTTCTAACCCTAATTTAATATTATTTGTAGTTGTGTCTCCCACCACGCAGGATTTTTGCAGCCGCTCCAGGGGCATCGCAGGACAGGTTAGGAGGGAGCATATATTTTTTAGAGGAATCAGCTTGCACGCTGCGAGGGGTTGGCAAGGGATGAGACCTGAAGACGGCTCCCTGCCGCTTTCCCCTTGCACCATCACTCATCTTTATGGGGTTCTTAGGAGGCGGCAGCAATCCCCGCCGACAGCGGTTGTCACCTACAGCAGCGGTGACAAAAGACCTGGGCTCCAGAGGGACGCCTTTCGGTTGGGAAGGCAAAAGGAAGAGGCAGGGGGGAACGCTGGCCATTTTTTGGAGCGGCCGAGCAGGAGCGGAGCGACGCGGGTGCGGGCAGGGAGGCAGCATCGGCTCGTGCCTTCCCTTTTCTGTGCCTCAGTTTCTCCTGCGGCAAAACCACCTCCATGCTCCTGGGGCGTAGGGAGGAGCATCCCTGTCTCCCCTCTCGAAGGGGGAGAAAAGCTTTGCAGAAGAAGATGTTTGCAGCACTAACGCATCTCCCGGGGGACGGGGACAGGCAGGGGAAGGGGCAGGTCAGTGCTGCAGGAGGCGACCTCAAGAAGGGAAAGGGTAAGGCGGACACACCAAAGAAAGCGCTAAAGAATATCCCGAAGGAAAAAAAGAGGGTTTGGGTTTTTTTCTTTGTTTCCCCCGTAGCTCCTGCGCAGTTTCTGGGCCCGCAGCCCCCCGCATCCCTCCTGCGAGCCCGGCCTCGCACACCCGGCCAGGATGGCGAGCGCGCTGTGGAGCATCCTGCCCCTGGTGCTGGGGCTGCTGCTCTGGCACCCCGCTGGTGCCAGCGGTCCGTGCTGGGAGAGCAGCAAATGCCAGGACCTCGCCAGCGAAGCCGGCGTTTTGGTAAGCTCGGGGATGGGGATTGCTTTGGTTTCTGAACCCCCCTCCTAGGGACCAGCGCGGTGGGCTGAGGGTGGAGGTGACGGGGGTGCCACCACCATGGAGTGACCTGCATCAAGGTGGGGTGATGCTTTGGACCCATTGATCCACAGGTTTCAGTGGGCTGGTGCCTCCTGGTATCACGCTGGGGGATGACGGTAAAATAAGTTTTTGAGCTTAGAATCATAGAATCGTTTAGGTTGGAAGGGACCTTTAAGATCATCAGGTCCAACCATTGACCCAGCACTGCCACGTCCACCACTAACCCGTGTCCCTCAGCACCACGTCTGCCCGGCTGTTAAACACCTCCAGGGATGGCGACTCCACCACTGCCCTGGGCAGCCTGAGCTTGCACAGGATGAACCAGCAATTAGGGTATGGGCTTTACCCCGCGCCCATGGGTGGTGGTGACAGGACGATGCAGGGGCTCACCTTGCTGCATTTGCTCCAGGGACCCCACGGTGGGGGCTGTCCCCCTCCCCGGCACTGTTTCATAGAATCATAGAATCATAGAATCGTTTGAGTTGGAAAAGACCTTTAAGATCATCGAGTCCAACCATTGACCCTACTCTACCAGGGCTGCCACTAAACCATGTCTCTAAGCACCACATCTACACGACTTTTAAACACATCTAGGGATGGTGACTCCACCACCTCCCTGGGCAGCCTGTTCCAATGCTTGATAATCCTTTTAGTGAAAGATTTTTTCCTAATGTCCAACCTAAACCTCCCCTGACGCAACTTGAACCCATTTCCTCTTGTCCTATCGCTTGTTACCTGGGAGAAGAGACCAGAGCCCTTCTCACTACAACCTCCTTTCAGGGAGCTGTAGAGAGCGAGAAGGTCTCCCCTCAGCCTTCTCTTCTCCAGACTAAACAATCCTAATTCCTTCAGCTGCTCCTCGTGACATGTTCTCCAGACCCCTCCCCAGCTCCGTTGCCCTTCTCTGGACACGCTCCAGCACCTCCATGTCCCTCCTAGACTGTGGCGCCCAAAACTGAACACAGGACTCAAGCTGTGGCCTCACCAGCGCTGAGTACAGGGGCACCATCACTGCCCTACTCCTGCTGGCCACACTATTCTTGATACAGGCCAAGGTGCCGTTGGCCTTCTTGGCTACCTGGGCACACTGCTGGCTCATGTTGAGCCGGCTGTCCACCAGGACCCCCAGATCCTTTTCTGCCGGGCAGCTTTCCAGCCACTCCTCCCCAAGCCTGGAGCGTTGCCTGGGGTTGTTGTCACCCAAGTGCAGGACCCGGCACTTGGCCTTGTTGAACCTCATGCAGTTGGCTTCAGCCCATCAATCCAGCCTGTCCAGATCTCTCTGCAGAGCCTTCCTACCCTCAAGCACATCAACACTCCCGCTTAATTTGGTGTCCTCTGCAAACTTACTGAGGGTGCACTCAATCCCCTCATCCAGATCATCAATAAAGATATTAAACAAGGCTGGCCCCAAAACCGAGCCCTGAGGAACACCGCTTGAGCCCTGCCACCAGCTGGATTTAACGCCATTCACCACAACTCTCTGGGCTCGGCCATCCGGCCAGTTTTTAACCCAGCCAAGAGCACACCTGTCCAAGCCACGGGCTGCCAGCTTCTCTAGCAGAATG
>VFFE01007689.1:452510-549253 GCA_008921705.1 Burhinus oedicnemus | reverse complement strand
GAGCTGAAGAATGGCTGCGGGTTGAGATATCAAAAATCTCAGAAAAATATATAATATATATATTTATATATCTCTGTACGTCTTCTTATTTAAATTTCACATTCCTCGAAAAGCGGTTATTCAGTCAGTAGCTGCTGAAGAAGGCTCTTCTGCTGGCCCGGCGGCGGCGGTGGCCCGGTGGCGTTTTTCGGGGTGCCCAAAGGAGCCGGCGGGTTGAGGTAGGGATCTCCTACCAGATTCACTGTACACTGTACGTCGGCAAAGACCTGAACCTGTTGTACCTGCTGGGACACAAAAGACAAGAGGGGATTTAGCGGGGTCGGGGCAGGGGCCGGCGGCGGCGGAGCTGGGAACTACGTGAAGTGGAAACTCACTAGAGACTTCCTCTAGTCTGGAGCCACCCCAGAGAAGAACTCTTCTGTCTTCTTGTCCTATAAAAAGAAAACCGCTGCAACTCATTCGGCTCGGCGAGGTTCGTAACGTTGCTCATCCAAAAAAAAAAGGAAAAAAAATGGATTTGGGGGTAAAAAAAAAACACCTCAAAAAAACCCCAAACCCCAGCCTGGCAACCCCTGGGTGAAGGGGAGCCGTGGCGTGGTGGCTGTGCCGGTGGTTGTGGGGTGGCATTGGTGGTGAGCAAGGTCCAGCGCGGCTGTTTGGTCAAAATTAAGAGGTTTGGTGTGTCTCGGCGGCGCTGCCGGCGCGTCCCTACGGGCTCTGTGAAACCAAGGCTGCGCTACGGGGAAGGGGGAGGCGACACCGTGATGCCGGCGGGTGTCGGATGAGAGGGGGATGAACCGTATCGTTCCCCGAAGCTGGAGGCACTGGTGCTGGTGGGCGGCTGGGCACGCTTTGGTGGTGCTCTGTGCTGCTCAGAGGGATGGACGCCGCCCCCGCAGCCTCCCCCATCCAAATTTCATCACTCCGCCGCGTTTTAACGTGGCGGCCTGGCTGCACCATGGCGGTGCAGGGCCATCGGCCGCTCCGGTGATGGCCGAGCCTAGGAAAGAAACCCTCCCCGCCCGCTGTCAGCCCAGAGCCGGGGCGAGGGGCGTTTAGCACCAACACTCGTTTATTTTTCCAGCTCGGCTGTGGCATCACCGCTCTTCCACACCAGCAAGGAGGCCGAAAATGCTCACGGCAGCAGCGCGAGCTTTGATGCAAAGAGGGTTGGCGAGTGGTGCTGGCATCCCCAAGGGCTGGCCGTCGCCAACGCCGGTGGGACCACGGTGGCTTCGAGCTGATCCTGCCAACCAGGGCTGGACCCAGTGGAAACCAAGCGTGCCGAGCCGGTACGGCCAAGGATGTTCAGCCTTTACGGGGCGGGGGGAAACCCGTCAAAACTCCTCGGGGTACCTGAGATGTGCTTAGCAGTTTCTTACTGACCTGCGCCCCATCTGCTTCTGTTTTCAAAAGGTCAGTGGAGGAAAGCTGGTTGCAGTAAAGGCCCGCAGGTCTCAGCGCTGGGTCATTTACCTGTCAAAAGCAAGATCCAGGCTCAGCCGGGGCTCCTGGACGCTGGAGGGGCACTCGCTGCCCTCTCGAGCCGAGGTTTGGAGGGATTTGGGGAAGGGATGCTCATGGATGGGGCAGCGCCGAGGGACTGTGCTGCCAGCATCCTCCCTGCACCGTGAGCTGCAGGGTTTTGGGGCACCGGTGGGGTGATCCCAGTGGGCAGCTGGGACCTGCTTCACCTTTCTCCCCACCTCCTGCACCTTTGCCTGGGGCTGCTGCCGGCTCTGGAGGCATCTCGCCCCTGGGGAGTGTAAAATGCCACCCAACTGCTTGGCCAGAGGGGTAAACGCTGCTGGCTCAGCCCATGCACCGTGGCCAGCTCACGGGAGAGACGACCCTCCCTCCTCGCTGAACACGGCGGCTGCTCCCCAGGAGGCTGCAAGACCCGGCCTGCAACACTCCCATGAAAAACCCACGAGCCAAGCGTATCTTCCAGTTTAATGGTGCTGAGACAAACCCCAGCAGCTAAAAAAATCGGAGGCATCTCAGTCTGGCCCAGGGAGGATCTCACCAAAGTGCTGGGACTGCGGCAAGGTCCTGTATCCAACCATTCCCATTCCCCATCCCCAGCTTTCACAGTTCTCCGGGGATGCACAGCTACAAATGGACCCACTGCCAGACCATCATGGGGGCTGGAGGTGTTGGAGAGGCTTGGCATGTCCCTGTACCCCCCAAGGACACACAGGACACTCTGGGGCGCTGGTGGCCTTGGGCTCCAGCACAGCAGCAATGCCAGACCTTTGCTGCTTCCCCCTTCATCCCCTTTGGACACCGGTACCCCAAGGGCCAGAGAAGTGAATGCAGAACCCCTGGGAGCTGGCTGACCATCCCAGGAACAGGGACGGCACGGCACTGACCTGCTCCGAGCACATGGAGTTCATCCCGGGCATCTGCAGCGAGTTCATCTGCATCTGTCCAGCCATGGGGTTCATGTTCTGGACGTTGGTGTTTCCTCCCGCCATGGAGACCGTGATGCTCATGTTGTTGTACATGCCCTGCTGAGCAGGCGCCGGCTGGCTCTGCCCTGCTTGGCTGAATACGCTGGGAGGGAGGGAAAAGAGCATTACCCGGGTGTACATGGTGGTGAGAAGCACCTCGAGGTGTGTGCCGAGGCCCTGGGGTGGCCCGAGCCAGCCAGCCTCTTGGTGAAGGCCGAGATCACCTGCAGCAGAGAGCCAGCGGAGCGGATGGGAGCCCTGCCAGTCCCTGGGGACAGCGTGAGGGACAGGGAGGCATTAGAGGTGCTGCTGCAGCAAGGCTTAACCAGCGCGGTGGCTGGGAGGAAGGGAGGTGGCCACTGCGGAGACACCCATCCTCTGCTCCTGCTGTAGCAGGAGGCTACTCGGTGCGATGGAGTAGAGCAGGAGAAACACCCGTGCCAAGAGAGGGATCATGGCAGGGCTTTGGGCTGGATTAAGGGTCATTCAGATGCAAAGCCCTGGTCTACGTGACACCGAGTTCACCCTCTTCACGCTCCTTCCAGTGCCCTCCTTGACAGCCAACCATCCCCACTTCTGGTCCAGGCAGGAGGACAGCTCTCCATTGCAAGGCAAGGTGAAGCATCCCACCTCCAACAGAGCTCCCATCTCATCCCACCCAGCCCAGTAACCTCCTGCTCCACGCTGCTTGACCAGGACTGGTTAGCTGCACTACCTGCACAGAGCCAAGTCACAAAGCAAGGCAACCCCCAGGTGAGCTTTTGTTTGTTTTTTTTTCCCCCATTTCTGGAGATTTGAAGCTCAAATCTGACTCATGCAAAAAAGGCAACAAGTCTGGTGACTCTTCCCATTTGCTTCCCTACATCAGAGCTGGACACATCTTAAAAGGGTCACGCAGTGACCTGGAACTGCTTGTCTTGACTCAATTTATTGTCATGTTTTCTAAGGCTACTTTCATGAGACATAATTAAGCCACTTGTTCCATTAAAAGCCAAAGACCTGCTTCATGGCTTACTCAACACACGTGCTCATTCTTTTAAATGCTGTGGACTTTTGGCTGCCTCCAAAGTATAGGGTTGATGGTGACTTCTGGAGGACGTCATGGTAGGAGGACACGGCCTGAGCTCAGCATGTGTCCTCAGCTAGGTGTCACCTACGGGCACCACCACCCCTGCCAACACCCAACTAGGGGACCATCACCTTGGTGTCACCTTGCTGCCTTCTCTCTGTGTCACCCGTGTGCTCCAGGTTATGCCCACCATGATCTTACTTGCTATTCCCCATGGCTCCTTGCTGCCAGGTCTTCATGTCAGGTGACTGGTAGCCCGGTGTCGGTGGAGCCGGCTGCAGCATGGGGCTTTGCGAAGGCGGGAGCTGGGGTGACATCAAGGGGCTGCTGGGGCTGAGCGACGGGGCAAAGGCAGGTTCACTTTGCTGACCCATGCCTGGGGAAGGAGAGATGGCATCAGTGGTGCCCAGACCTACGCCAGAAGTCCCAGTTCCCTCCTCCTCCCCTGCAACCACTGGCATCAAACCAGAAGCATCAGCCTTGACTTTTGGTCTTGGGGTCTCTGGTTTTCATTTTGAGCAGCTGTATCACTCAAATGCAAGTATTTCAGGGATGAAGGGAGCAGGGAACCCCCCCCTCAAGTGGTTTCCATCAGCAGGTGCTCCTCTTTAGCATCACACCTGGCTGGAAAACAGCCAGGGTAGCAATGAGATGATGCCAAAGCAGGTTCCTGCAGGGCTACTGCAGCCACACGGCAGTTTTCTCGACTCATCAGTGATGTCCACCTTGCTGAGATCGTGCACTCATGCTCGAATGTGAAGTCCTTCAAGACGGTGCCTGTCTGCATGCAACTCTGCACCGGCTCACCCATCTCCTACAAGCTTGGTGCCCACACAAGAGGCATGAGCTGCCTGCAGCTCGCTTCAGCCATCTCAGCAAGGCTTTGGCCTTTTTCAGAGTGTATATATTTAAGGAAGCGCAATTTAGAGGACTGTCTTGTCATTCCATTTTCAAGGAAAGAGTTAAGGAATTTTTTGCCCAAATGATACGTTTATTTTTTGGAGATTTGACCAGGAAAGGTCCCCTTGGGAGGTGGGGACCACAGACTACACTAGTACACAGGTTGGGTTTGATGGCTGGGGATGAAGCCCAGGGTGATGGGCGAGCAGAGCTGGGCAGCATCCTCACGGGTCTCAGCTCTGTCCTCTGCCTCTCCCTCCCCACCGCTGGGCGGCTTTCCGATGCAACCAACTGCTCAACGTACCTGATCCTGAATACTGAAAGATGTTCTGCTGCATCTGCGGGCTCATCCCGGCGCTGAACTGCCCTCCGACGCCGCCCATCATCCCCCTGTTCACCATGCTGCTGCGGTTAGCCAGCGCGGCCTCAGGGTTGGACGCCAACGGTGAGAAGGGACTGGTGGAGGTGGGAGGGTTTCCTGGGGTCGTACCGTAGTTTGGAGGGTAAGGGAACTGCTGGGGGGGCGCTTGGGGCAAGCGAGCGGCTCCGATCTGTACCGGGAGCCCGGCGGAGGGAGGGAGGTTGTTTCCGAAGCTTTGCTGTCTCATCAGGATGGCTCGCTGCTGCATGAGCTGCCGCTGCCGGTGCTGCTGGCTGTAGAGCTCGCGCTGGCGCTGGGCCAGCATCTGGGCATTAAGGGGAGGCTGCGGGGAACGAGGGGGATGCCCAATTATCATCATTACCCTCTGGTTCTGCCAAACAGTGCAGAGCCTGCTCTGCGTAAGAGCCGCGGGTGCTCCCCTTCCCTGATTCGGGGTACCCGTCCTCGGTTTGCAAGGAAAACTAGAAAACCCCTGAAATGCTGTGAATTGGTCCGTTTGCACCGCTGCAGGGCAGAGTAGGTTGGAGATATTAAAGATAAGCCTCTGCATGCGCTGAATGGCAAAGCTCTGGGAGTCGGAGGATCCTCTGAGCCGGGAAGGAGGCCCTTGGTCACCTGGCTGCCACCAACTACCCCTCTCCTCTGTGGGACCCACTTCTTGTGCCCTCACTGGGATGCTCCTGTGCACCAGAGCCCAGGATCCCTGACCTCGACTCTTTCAGCTGCGAGCTGTTAAAACAAACAAACCATCCCACCAGCTTTTCCATGACCATGGGCTCGTTGCCCATATGGCCGAGCCAGATGTGTTGGAATTAATCACCTCAAAAAGCCTGACAAAGCCATCAGCGGCTGAAATCGGAGCTACAATGGGAACCGCTCAGTCTCCTCCCCTATCACTAATGCTCCCCATGGCACATTAGGGATGTCACGCCACTTCCTGAAAAGGCAAAGACTTCTCCAAGAAGTGGAATAAAGTCACCAGAACTCAGCTACGCTTTCCAACTTCTCCTCATACCCAGCAGATGTTTTATCCACTTTATTAGAAGCCAAATAAGAACTTTAGGGCCTGGGGGGTTGCAGCATCAATAAGACGACTCACTAGAGATTCTGGTATTTAAAGGATGGCATCTATTTCCTAAAGATCCTTCTCAATTAAATGCTTTAGCCCATCCTTCTCTAAGCAATAATGAAATACTGATACCTTAAGCAGGTGGAGGAGCTGGAATAAGTGTGAAGCAAAAAAAAAAACCCCACAGCAGCTCGTCTTGCAGCCACCTCTACACACACACGAGAATTTTTCTCTCCCATTAATGACAGGGAGGAGCGAGCCAGGCTGTGCTAACAGGGAGGGCATGGGGATTAACCCCCAATTTTTCCCAGCTGGAGGACCGTGCCACATCCCCCTTACCTGCGGCGTGATCTGCTGCTGCATCCCCGCCCGCATGTTGATGCCCACAGGGGAATTGGCTGCAAACTGGTTGAGTATCGCTTGCCGGTTTTGATGGATCAGCTAGAGGGGAGAAAAAAAAAAAAATCCAAGGAAACCTTCAAAACTCTGATGGATGAGCTTCCCACCCATCCGATCCCTTCCAATTGGGATGCGTGGGCTGCAGGCAGGACCGAAGGTCCCTCTGTTCCGCTGCCTGCAGGCCTGGGATGTGGAGGGGGAAGAATTACCTGCTGCTGCCCCTGCAGGCGCTGCTGCAGCTGAAGTCGCAGCTGGTTGGGGGCCGTTGGGGGTCTGTTGAGCGTCTGCCGGGGTTGCATGGCCATGTTGGTGGGGAAGGCGCCGCGGGGCGGCGGTACCTGCACCGGCATGGGTCCGAAGGATGGCTTCTGCCTGACCATGCCGGGGAAGGCGCCGGGGAGGTTGGTGGTGGGAGAGGCGGAGGAGTAAGGCTGGGGGTACATGCCGGGTTTCTGCTCCATCATGAGCGGTGGGGTGGCTTGTTGGGGCTGGAACCGCTCTGTCAGGGCTTCCAGCCCGCCGCCCTGGCAAAGGCAAAGGAGGAGAGGAAAGTATCACTTTGGAGCCCCACCGGCACCAGACCCATCCGGGGAGAGCTCAGAGGGGATGGAGGACGTGTCCGGCTTGGGGCAGCTCGCTCGTAAGGACGCTGCTGCCTGTAACCCTCATCCCTGGGCCAGGCTCCAGCCTGCGTGAGCGCTATATTGAGGAGGGCATTAACCACCTGCTTCCCGGGGCTTAGCAAACCTTAGAGGGATGGAAATGATTTCTTTTGGCTTGCTTGGGAGCAAAGACCAAGGCCAGGCTTTTCGGAAGGGCTCAGGGCTCATCTCCCTGGGCTGGCAGGAGGTTGCAGGGTAGCGGTAGGTGATGCTGCCTTCCTCTGCCTTTCTCCGCAGGGTTTGCTAGCACTGAGCTGCTCATCTGGGCTCCAAAGAGCAGCACGCCTGGTTGGACAGACCAGGCTCAGAGGACCGGCCTGAACATGGGAAACAGTTTGTGCTGTCTTTCCTTTCCTATTTTTATGCAGCCTCAGAGGCTCAGCTGGAGGAAGATGGTACAGCGTTTCAGGTCCCCATCTGCCCCAAGAGCAGCTCGGACACAGGCCATCTCCAAGGACCTGAGCCATGGACCCCTGGGACTGGGAGAGCTCATGGAGAAGCACAGCTTCCCTCCTGTGCGGCTCATGGACAGCCCTTGCTAGGAACCCATGGGAGACAGGACCGTTTGGTCTATAGTACAACCACTCCTATACAAATGAGCCATATTACAGCTAGGGGATGATTTCCACACCAGCAAATCATAACAAGAAGATATTCTGCACTGCTCTTCTTGACTCAGGGCAAGAAATCTGGTGTTTGACCTATGAACCCATGGAGGAGTAACACCTTGGAGCCAGAATCCTTGAGCAGAGAGAAAACTGTGTTAAGAGAAACCACACACACAAACCACTCCCAAATCCCACTGCCTTTGGGATTTGGTTAGATGGTGCCCATCAAAGGACTGAGGCTTGAAGGCAGGGATGAGGATATGGGAATGGTGGTGCTTAAGATAAATTAAGACGGAGCTTACATGGTTCAAGGACTGGATAACAGGACACAAACCAGCAGCCTGTGATGGCCAGAAACCACAGACCTGCTGAAATGAGGCTCTTTTCTCTCCTCAAACTACCCAGTTTCCAGCCGCCTCCCAAATAAACTGGGTGCAAGTATCTCCAGCACTTCATCCCACCATGTCTGTGGTAGCATGGAGAAGACAGTGGGTATGGTGCAGTCAGAGTAAATCCCCAAACTCTGCCCCAGGGGATGTGAACCCCTACCTGCCAATAATACATCCTGGAGGGGAACTATCAACACGTTTTCTTCCCAAAAATGCCTTTATGCTGACATGTTGTTTCTCTAAAGATGTATTTCAAGCAAATATTTCATGGAACTATTCCAAATATTTCTGAGGTTCAACTGAAGCCATGGAAAAAGCCCAAGATTCTCATTAACGAAACGATGCCTGGATGGGAGCAAAGCTGGGTTGGGGTCCAAACATGAGCTAATGCCCCCGAACTAGGTGATCCTCGGCAGGGGAAGTGCCAGATCGGCGTGGGGATGCTTGGCAGCGCTGGGCGCTGTCTGAGGGCATCTCAATCCAGCGGTTCGATGCTGCTGGAGCCTGTCCGGTGCAGGAAAGGGTTGCTGGGGAGCTGTGCCAGCTGAGTCTGCAAAACCCTTGTGAAAACACTGAGCTGTTGCAGCTGTATGTTTGGCAAGAGCAACTCTAGTACGAAGGACCAGAGAAGCTCAACTCCCTACCCCTAACTTGCGAAAAAAAAAAAGGCAGGTGGTGATTTTGGATGCACAGCCTTGAGAAAAGGGATGTGGCAAATACCTGACTGGGGAATCAACTCATTGACAGGTCCCTCAAATCGCTGATGAAAAGATCAACCCTCCCAGTAGCGCAGCGCAAGGTATCACGTCAAGGCCACAGATGTGCCACCTCTGGGCTTAAATGATACAGGATCAGGCCCAGAGCGGTCAGAGGGATTTGCTCTAAGAAGCTTCTTTTGTAGGACATCGCGTTTATTAACAGGCTTTCGATTCTGTTCCTTGTTTTGGAAAAAGCATGTGTGTGAGCGCTATGGGGCACGGAAAAAGAAACCACTCAAAGACAAACCCCAAGCGATCCGTCTCATTTTCCACGTCCCTTGCTAGCTCCCCTGCAGCCATTCTTCTCCCCCTGCCATGCCCTGTTATTTATGAAACCCTGGACCCTTCAGAGGCATCTGCCCCCATGGATATCTGCAAACAGGGAGTCTCCACCGGAGCTCAGCTGCAGAAACCAGGGCCCCAGCGCTATCTAAGACAGCACCACTAAAAGCAAACCTCCTTTTTTTTTCCCTGTGGTTCAACCCGAGACAGAAGGGCAGCTGCACTGAAAGCCAATCTTGATAGTTAAGGGCTGCACGGTTTCATACCAGCGAGGCCATTAGATATATTATTAGGCAGCACAACCCAGGCTCAGGAATCCCAGGCTGTGGGATTCCAGCTGGAAGGCTCCTCTGTGCCCTAATCCCCCCCAGTAAGGTGGGGAAGCAGGACAGCCTGCCAGCTCTCCCCGTTACATGAGCCGCCTGGGGCTGAAACCGCTCGGCCGCCTCTTTGCCAGGCTGCTGGTTCTCATGGGGAATCGCATTTGAAAAGCGGAGAAGCGAGATATTGTATTTCACAGGGCTGTTTTCCAGCTTTTTTGGCGGGGGAGGGGGGGAGAGAACGGCGTGGTGTTAAGTATCGTCTCTCAATCTGATGTGCTCGTGTGTTCCCACTCACATCTGGCCTCCCGTTACCACCAGATGTTGGAAATCCTCCTCCATGCTCACGTCAAGCCTCAGCATCTGGCCCTGTATGTGACCTGCAATAAGTCCCATGAGTGGTTCTCTCTTTACCTGGACCAGTTTGTCGATCCCAAGAGCTCGATCCAGCTCGGCCAGCTCCGTCTCGTCTTTGCCGCTGAGGAAGGAGACGAGCTGCTCAAGCAGGGCTTTCTCGTCGTTCCGACCCTCCGGCGTGGTGGGAGGACACAGGAGCTCGTCCAGCTGCGAGGTGATGCACTGGCTGCAGAGAAAAGAAGTCAAGAGGAGGCACGTTAAGGTTTATGAAGGAGGGAGGAGGCCAAGCTGGGAGATGCTCAAGTGACACAGCCCCTGCAGCCATGGGGACTCGCTCCCATTCCGCTGCATCATTCAAACTCCACGGGATGCAGCCTCGTCCCCTGGCTCCGATGCCAGCTTAGCCCACTCAAGCTCAAGCCCTGTGCCAAAACCTGCTTGTAAGGACGAACCTCTCCACAAAACGAAGCCTGGACAGCGTTTTGGTGAGGTTTGGGAAGAAAACTTTGGTGCTTTTGCAGGCTTTGCTCCCGCAGGCGTTTTGGGTAGGCCAGCGGGAGGCAGAGCGAAACTTCTGCCGGCACGAAAGCGGGGAGGCTTGGATGGAGCCAGAGCAGCTGGAAGCAAAGCAGCTGAAGGCAAAGGGGAACCTTTGAGCTGCAAAAATAAGATTTCTGCAACGCTCGCTCAATATTCTTTGGGAATAAGATTAATATGTAATGAGAGACATTCCAATGACGTGACTAATTGGAGTCAATCGGATTTGCTGGGTCTGACACGACAGAGAGAGCCGTGGCACATCACGCTCGCAGAGAGGCACAAAGGCGAGGGCTCAAACATGCCAGCAGTTCCCAAGCAGCAGACATGTTTATCCTTTTAGCTCCAGATGAGGACCAGATGTACAGTAAGGAACTGAAGCCAATCCGACCAAGACCGCTGCAGCCAACACACGCAGCCTAATCCAGGGAAAAGAAATACTCGGCGCTGGGGTTTCTTAAATTGCAGAGTGGGAGCAGAGAGGGAAGCGGGGAGACAGAGGTGAAAAGCAGGGCTCGTTTCACTCCGTAGCCAAGGTCCCTGCTACTTGCTGCTTGTATCAAACCCAGTTTTTCAGTGCCAAGACAAAAGGACAAGGTTTACTGAACAGACATCGCTCTTGCACAGGAAGGGGAGGACAGGGTTCTTCTCCACATTAACAGGCAGGTAAAGGAGAAATTCAGGTTGGCACCATCCCTTCAGCCCATGCTGGACCTCTGCATGGATGGCAAAAGTTGGTTTATAAGGAGATCATGGGGACAATATAACCTTTATGTAGTAAGTAAACCTCCAGCGTGTCCTGCTTCGCAGCCCAATCCAGCTTGCAGAGCCTTCCCCACCCGTCCTCTCCTCCAGCACTGTGCCACGGTGGGGTTCGGATGAGTCTCTGGGTGGGTAACAGAGAGCGAAGGAGATCCTGGACCCTGCGTCCCCAGTTTTCTATCCAAAGGTTTTCTATCCACTGGAACCCTTCAGGCTTTTTTTAAGGCAAAAACTCTGATTCTGCATGCGGTGAGGAGGAGAAGTTCAGCTACTTGCAAAGATGGTGTCAAATGCTGCTTGAGGTCCTGTAAAACATCTCCCTGGCACGGCCTCCAAGCGCTGCTGCTCAGAAAGGGTGCAAGTCTCTGGCCCTGCACAGATGTCCTAGAAACCTCAGGCATCTCAGATGGTGCTGGGTGCCAGTGTTGAGGCAATTGAATCGGGCCCTGGGTGGCATGTTTGACCTTGTGGGATTAGAGGAACACGTGCGAGAACAGCAACCTGGACTTGGTTCGAGAAGCCTTGGACCTTGCCCAAGGTGTCCCTCTTCTGCAGAAGACACAAGAGCACTTATGCCTGAGAGGAGATGTTGTTGTCATTCCACTTTATCAAGAGACAAAGGCACGGGGGGATTTGGGGAACATGAGAATTTATAAAAAGGAAGCTCCTGTTCCCCAGGACACCCGGTGCTGGGAGATGTGGGCACCACCAGCTCTTTAAACAAGGCCAGTACCTCAGCCCACCTCCAGCTAACATGAACCTCCCAGCTGGGAAACCTTTACAACCCCCAAAGCAAAAGCTCTGCTGGTTTGATCTTAGCTGAAATATATTTCTCGGTTCTGTAATATCTGCAGTCCAAAAGCACCGTCTGTTTGCTCGGACTGCAGTCTCCATCGGGTGGACAGGCAGCTGCTAGGACTGTGGGCATCTCCCAGGATGAGCGTGTCCTCCCCACTTGGAGCACATCTGCAGGTCTTGAGAACCAAAGTCCAGAGGCTTTTCTCCAGCAAGATCTCTTCTCTTGACTGCAGTGGAAGCGGGGTTTTGTAGTTGATCACTATGCCACTAGATGGAACTGTTTAGACCCCACCAAGATGCTGACAAGGCAGGTCTCACCCATGGAGCTCCATCAGACCTCAGTAACCAGAGGGAACTGAACTGGCAACCAGCTTCTTGCAGTGCTGCCTCTGCCCACCACCTCTGGCAGGAACCACCAGTACCCAGAGAACCTAATTCAGGAAGAACAGATGCTCACCAGGACGAGCAGCCCTCTACCTCTCATCTTGCTGTCATCTTGTGGCCCTGGTCCATGTGTCAGCTCTACTGGTGGCTCCACTGTGTAGTTAAGCCCAACCTTGCTGTAGGAAGCCGATGGAGCCATGGGAAGTCCCACCAGGCAGCATGGTTTTCCCTGCTTTCCCTGCCCCTCAAAGCCAAGAAAATCAAATACTACCTCGTGAAACCTTAACCAGGCTGCAGTTTTAAAGTGTGGTTGAAACCAAATGCAGGGACCATGCAAGATTTGTTACCTCCGCATCTCACCAGGCTTCGGGCAGATGCCGCTGCTCCACCGATCTGACCTTGCACTTTGCATCCCGGCACACTGTTCTGCCCTGAAAACCACCCCCAGGAGCGACTCCCTCATGTTTTTTCCCACCCGAGGAGTCCCGGGATACTGCTGCCCAACGCTTCCCTCCTTGACACCTGCATGTGTCCCAAACCTTCCACGCCAACCTGGGTCCTCAGTCAATAATTCTGCTGCAAAGGGTGAGCCAGAAGAAAATCCAGCTCCCTTCCTCCCAGCTGCGCTGGCTGGGGAGACAAAAACGTCTACAGCCAGCCAGTCTGACTCAGTGCTTGGAGCACAGGCTGCTGAGTAAGGTAAGGTCCTTTTTACCCCATAAGCAGCATTTTAAAGAACATTCATACCTTAAAAACGTATTTTTCTAGCAGTTCTGCCCTTTGCCAGGTGCGCCCCCACGGATCTTATCCCAACAAAACAATGACACTGACAAGGCTTACAAGGAAAGTTACTTCCTTGTGGCAGGGACTCAGGCTGATGTAAATGCTCACTTAAACAGGGATCTGTTTTATCTCCCAGCTCTTTCAAGCAACAAGAGGCTAAGTCTTTCCAGAAGAAGTCCAAGATGTAGTTGCAGCAGTGGAGACCACTTAGGAAACTCTCATCTTGGGCTGAGCTAAGAGCTTTTAGAAGTTAATCCAAATCTAGCCCCAAGAAAAAGATGTTTGGCTACTGCCTTGCTCAGGTACAACTCTTACACGTGTTTCTTCATGACTGGAAAACAGAGACTGCGCTCATCTGCTAAAGACTTAATTAATTGAGGAAATTCTGCCTCTCTGCAAAGCAGGGCTTTGGCAAGAGGATCCATGCAGAGCTCATCAGTGCTGGCTCTTAAACCAGGCACCTGAAGTCACCCCCAGGTCAGGGGGAGGATTCACCTCCCGTCCTCATCAAATCCATCTCCACGAGCACTGCTGCCAGTGCCACTGCCCCAGCGAGGACTTTGGGATGCCCCTTGGCTGGCAGGGCATCAACCACCAAGCTCTACCAGCAGGGCTCACCACCCTTCTGACCTCCCGTCCCAAAATATCTCACCTACAGTCTCCTCCAACCCATTTATAGCCAAGGAGTGACCCTGTACTTTGGGCAGGTGATGACCCCTTGGCTGCTCCATGGGGAGCAAAAAAGGACCATGGGGACCCAAAAAAGGTGGTCGCAGGACCAGAGGAGGTTATTTGACCTTGGATTACAGCTGTGATCATTTTAGCTGAAGTCAAGCACATGGGGACTGCAAAGATCTGCAATCATGTGAAAACACAAAATTGTCCTGTGGTTCTCCAGATTCCACCACTGCCCCCGCCAAGAAGGGCTGCTGGAGAACACCAACCCAAATATGGGCTGCAGCACTGGCAAGGGATACTGGGGACTGGCAACATCCTTGGCTCTGCCATGGATATATGGCCATTCTATGATGATTCTGTGATGACTCCATGATGATTCTATGATGATACGGGATTATTCAGGTCCAGACATACTCTGGATGTCTCCCTGCCAACCCACCTTCCTTGTCTACGTGCATGCTTGTCCCTAGAGAGAGAACGGATGTCATCTCTCACATTGTAGCACCCTTCACATCCCATGTCCCAGCACCTTATGGTACCAGCAGCAACCACCACCACCATACAGTGATGGGCAGTCGTGTTCGCCCCAGCTTGCACTCGCCGTGTTTCCAGGCAGGCAGCAAAGCAAGGCCACGTCTCTTTGACCCAGGCAGCTATTGCCAGGACATCCCCATGTTCTTCTGGCAGAGGTGGGGAAGCTGCCAGCCCCACGATACTTACTCCTCGGGTTTATTCAGTGCGCCTCGATTCATGGCTGCCATGCTGTTATCCGTCCAGGGGATCTGCTCCCCCATTCCCGGCTGTCCAAACTGGTGATCTGGCACCCCCATCTCCAGCTCAGGCATTCCTGGGGGAAAAAGGGAGGACAGAGGGAGGAAAGGTTAGTGTGTGGGCAGGACTTGGGCACTGCTGGGGAAACTGGGCAAGCTCAGAGCAATGGGATGCCAACGGTGTCCTGAAACATCCCTAAAAGGGATGCCAAAATTCACCAGTTAGGGCTCTTTTCAACCCAAAGTTACAGATATCAGGTGTGGTTTCCTAACCATTAATTATAAGCACAAGCTTCTGGGTGAAAAATCTATACAGATACTGCACACACAGCAGATGTATATGACCCTGCGTACCCAGTATGTGCAAATGCTATTAAAATGTTTCCCTTTTAAGCACATTTCTAGCAAGATTTTCAAAATTTAGTCAAAAGTTAGACGGTTTCTTCTTGAAGGCAAATGGTTACTACTGAAGATTTTAGCTTAAAAAATAGCCCACACCCATTAGCATCTTCTGTCTCTCTTCTGGAGAAAAGTTAATTTGCACAGGGAAAGGAGCCAATGCAATTAAATTAAGTTGTAGCAGAACTTGGAGCCCAAGCCCAGGACAGAGAGATTTATGAGGCTGGAGACTTTACGTCATCCCATTTGAAATCAGAACAGGGACTGAAGATCAAAAGGCATCTCAGCTGAACCAGCCCATGGAGATCCAGGGAGATGGAAACCGGAGCGGTAAGCACATTTCTGGCCAGGATGGCGCCTCTGCCACATCGGGATGTGCCGTCAGTGTCCGCCCCTATGCCAAAACCCTGAGTTTCTAAGAGAATTGCTGATGAAGGCGGGTGCTAAAGATGAAAATCTCTCTTAACCAAACTCAGCTGTGCCAATTCTTTTCCCAAAAAAATAGGTTATTTGTTTGATTACCCAGTGCCCTGTGTCTTTGCTGTTGTCACAAGGAGCCACCAGCTTCATGTGTCACCTGGACCGTGGGGTTGGTTTCAAAAAAGAGAAAATAAAAGCCCTAATGGGAAGGAGGGGAGGGAAGTCCAGCTCAGGGATGCTCAGCATCCCAGTGCATGCACTGGCATAGCAGCTCCGGCCAAGCACTCCTCTGTTTCTTGAAATTTCTCGAAAAACAGCCTTAAGGTTGCTTGGCAACAGGTGGATCCCGGTGGTGCCAGTGGCAGCCACTGCAGCTCCACGCGGGCCGGGGAGGCTCGTGGCACAAGTCGCAGTGGAGCCCATCCCCAATCCTTCCTTGACTCGCCCACAACCAGTCCCCAGGCTCACTGATGCTGAAAGTTGCAGATTTTCCTGAGCACAGCATCATTTACCGGGCTGTGGGTGACCCTCCTTGAGGCAGCTGGACCCGGCTGTGGCTTAACGGGTATCAGGGCAGGATGTAAAATAATATTATACAGCTGCAACTGCTGCAATGACACAATGTGCAGGGCTGAATTCTGCCTCCCTTCCTGGAGGTAACTCGGAAGAGGATGAAAGCTCTTGCGTGGTGCTCTCCTTGTTGAGAGAAGCTGCCCAAAACAAGAGCTCCACGTGATTCAGAGGGACCGGTTGTGTGCAGGGCTACACAGAGTTACGGCGAGTACTGGCCAGGTGCGTCCTGCACCCATGGGCTGGTGGGAGTGCGGCAGTCCCACCCCACGAGCATGGCCAGATCTGTGCTCCAAGGTGAACGGTGCGTGAGATGCAGGGCTGATGCTCTCCTGGAGTCTGGCCACCATCAGAGAGGGGACAGCGGATGAATCCGGCAGCTCCTCTAGTCCCACAACACCATCATGAAAAGATGAGATCTGCTATTTGCTTTCTGCCCCCGCAGTCAAGCTGTCGTACAGCCCCAGTGCATGGTGGCAAGCAAGGTCCCTCTTCCCAATCATGTTTATCATCACTTGATGCATCAAGGGAAGTGGAGGAGGGCAGAGAACCAGCATCCACAACCCTCTGGACCCCAAGCTGCCAAAATGGCTCACAGTGAGGTCTGTGGCGTTTTGCCGTTGGTGATTTCAACAAGGTGAGGTGAGACTGTTTCTTTTGCAGCTCTTCTCCTGACACACCACCCATGCTCCTATCCTCGTGAAAATTAAACCTTGACCAGCACCAGGGGAACCTGAGCTGATGTCACTGCTTGGGTGAGAGATGCAGCCTCCTCTGACTGCCTCCCTGGGAGCCAGGACGGACAGAAGAGTCTTTCTTTCATCTGAAACTATACCGACATGAAAAAAGAGAAAAGAACAAGCACAGCTTGGAAGCTCGTTGCTTGTGAGAAGCTGCTGGTGAACAGTGATGTTCCAGCTCCACCCTGCAACGCCTCTTCTCCCATGGGACTCCCTGGAAAGCCTTAGCGTAACCCAGAGAAGGTGGAGAGGAGCAGACGCCCACAGCTGTACGTACCTGTGTCGGGTGGGAAGGGGTTTGGTGCGGTCACCGTGCCCCTGCCCTGCTGGGATGGCCCGCGGGCATGTGGGCTGCTACCGTTGCTTGCAGGACAAGGAACCGGCCTCAGCTGCGCTGGCTCCAGGGGGTCGCAGAACTCAAAGGGGGTCCGGCCAGCCTGCACACCCTGCCCGCTGTTCAGCGCTAGAGATTCATTAGATTATAAAGAAAAAAAAGAAAAAATGCACAAGTCAGATCTCTCCCTAAGGCTTGTTGCAAGGTCACCACCGCTCGGCAGGTTCCTCACCCTGCCAGGAACGGAGCCGGCATCGGTAAGTTTGGAGGGCAAGAAGGAGCTCGTGGTGGGATGTCACCTCGCCTAAAGCTGAAAGCTTGGTCCCATGTGTGGCTCGGTCACCTGCAGCCACCCTTGGGGAAGCGTCCCCAGGATCACATGCAATAGGTGATGGTGTCAACAGCTCCCACAGCTCCTGCGTGCTGTGCCACGCTGTGTGAAGGTAAGGGGATCCAGGAGCCGAGCTGGCACCCAAAAACCAGTAGCTGGAGCTTAAAATAATCAGCTGGGCATAAAAATAAAAAATAATCAACCGGATATAATAAAGGCAGGGGTGATGGGGGTTGCATCCACCTAACGTATATAGAGAGGTTCTGGACAATGCTAAAAGGAGGGCATCGGGACCGGAGTGAATTACAGAAGCTGAAGTGCAGCTCCTTTGTTTGATGTAGTCACAACTGCCAGGCTCTGCTCCCTTCGGGGGTGACCCCGGCGCAGGGGCCGTGCCCCCCTTACACCTGGCAGCGAGAGGGGAGCTTCAGCAGCGATGCTGCCTGTGCTGGCTTCCTGCCTGTGCAGCTCTCATCTATCACCTGCTGGCTTTAAATCAATTAAAATGATGTCGTTAGGCCTCACATTATTCTAATTTTTATTTAGATAGGGTTTTTACAAGTTCAGCTGCCATTTGCCATCAGGGAGCACGTCTCAAATGCTCATGTTGAACTGGAAAATGAATATAAGAGGCCACTTTGCAAGAGGGTGGCCACCAGCTGTGGCTGTTGGCAACCCCTCTCCCAGCCTGCAGCACCTCTAAATCACAGAATCACAGAATGATTTGAGTTGGAAGGCACCTTAAAGACCAGCCAGTTCCAATCCCCAGCCATGGGCAGGGACACCTCCCACCAGACCAGGTTGCTCCAAGCCCCGTCCAACCTGGCCTTGAACACCTCCAGGGATGGGGCAGCCACAGCTTCTCTGGGCAACCCCAGCCAGGGTCTCACCACCCTCACAAGAAAGAATTTCTGCTTAATATCTCATCTAAATCTCCCCTCTACCACTTTGAAGCCATCACCCCTCGTCCTATCGCTACATGCCCTTGTAAAAGTCCCTCTCCAGATTTCCCCAGGGACCAGCTTAGGGCTGCACCACTGCTGCCTCGCAGGAGTTAAACCCGACGGCAGCGCCTTCGGCGAGGCTCGTGGCGGATCTCCTCGGCGGTAACTGCTATTTTAGACGCTGTAACCCAGGAGGGCAGCAGTTGGCATTTCAAGCACTCGCACTGCAGCCCCTGCCGCAACCATGCTCGTCCTCCTCCCCACTCTAACTTGGATGCAGGATTCCTTTTCCTCCCAAGGCATTAAGCCCTGCTCTTAATTATGTTGGAGCATTACGAGTGTCCCCACTGCTGAAGGTACCAACCACCTCAGCCCTGGGACAAGAGAGTCCTTGGCAAGGAACTCTGAGCGATAAGCTCATGATGAATTCAGCTCTGAGGCGATGGGTCAACTGGTCGACGGCAACAGCTACAGGGCTGACGACTCCTTTTCACCTCCTAGACATTTCCCTGACGGAGGGGAGGCACAGCACGGCTCCCCGATGCCTTCAGGCTCAACACAGCCGTTGCTCATCACCCTTCCAGTATCCATCTCTTACACTCTACCCTATACATCTCCTGTTAGCTGATACTCCAACTGATGAGACCCCAAACTCTTCCCCTATGATTTATCGCAGGCAGGGCGACGTTTCAGCCCATAGCACTTTGCTCCAGAGCCCACCTGCAGCTTGAAGAGGAGTTTTTTGGGGGGGGCGGGGTTAGAGACCAGCAAGCCATTGCTCGGTGGCACGATGCTGCGCTGCCTTCGGAGGGTCCCCTCTGAGAGCCTGCTGCAAACCCAGCCTCCCAAGGGGGCTTCACCCCACTTCATGACACCGTTTCGGCCACGGTCACATCACCACGTTGCTTCTCCTTCTGCTACAATGCTCCTACCCTTTTAAAGGCTCCATTTCTGACCCGAGTCCTCCGAAAATATCCCAGCCCTGCCTGCCAGAGCCACCTCCCAGGCTTCTTGCTGGGCTGGGACCCAAAACCTCCTCATCTCCATTTGCTGAATAAGTAACAGGACAATTATCCCTCCCTGGGTAGGATGTGGACCAGCAGCTAACTGGTTTATATTGGGCCCTGTCCTGCCACTCGCTCTTCCTTCCCTCTGCTCTGAAAGCTGCGCTTCAGCATTCAAGACTCACAGAATCACGGAGGTTGGAAGGGACCTCTGGAGATCATCTGGTCCAACCCCCCTGCCAGAGCAGGGTCACCCAGAGCAGGTTGCACAGGACGGTGTCCAGGCGGGTTTGGAATGTCTCCAGAGTCGGAGACTCCACCACCTCTCTGGGCAGCCTGTGCCAGTGCTCTGCCACCCTCAAAGGAAAGAAGTTCCTCCTCATGTTCAGATGGAACTTCCTATGGTCAAGTTTGTGCCCGTTACCTCTTGTCCTATCACTGGGCACCACTGCAAAAAGACTGGTCCCATCCTCCCGGCACCCTCCCTTGAAGTAGTTGTAAGCATGGATGAGATCCCCCCTCAGTCTTCTCTTCTCCAGCCTAAAAAGACCCAAGTCCCTCAGTCTTTCCTCATAAGAAAGATGTTCCAGCCCCCTGATCATCTTGGTAGCCCTCTGCTGGACCCTCTCCAGTAGTTCCCTGTCCTTCTTGAACTGGGGAGCCCAGAACTCAGTGTGATTTGCAGTGATAAAGGGGTGCGAAAGATATTTATACCCATGAAAAATGTGGGTGCTAAGTGTGGGACAGGAAAAGCTGCACGAGGCTGAGATCGGCTCCGGCACATTGCTCTGGGGATGCCGCGGTACCAAAGGGGACAGGCGAGCATCCCTCCTGCCATGGGGCTTGAGGCTGGCACAGGGACATCCATCACAGCAAGCGCGTGACATGGGCTCTGACTGAGTGCACCACCATGGCTGGAGCCGCTGGGTGTAGTTATTTTATTTGAGCAAATTTATGCTGTGATTGGTAAAAGCTTTCTTCCCCCGTGGCAGATGCGGGCAGTTTGCAGGGAATAGCTGTGCCTCCGTTATTGCCCAGCCCGGGAAAGCCCATCCCCAGGAGCCCCAGCTTGAGCCTCCAGCTATGGGGTCCACGTATGCTTTTGCTACGTAACACCCTGAATTTATTATTTGCCTGTAGGCTCCTTGTAGGCTCCTTCAGGAGAAAAATCCTAATTTTTACTTTGGTAAAACTGCTCACTTTGGAGAAAAATCAGGTCTTTCTATTATTTTTGGTGCCTAGAAAAAGGTCCTTGGTGCTACACGTGAGCATATTAAGCCTCAAACCCCTGTCTGGAAATTACAGCCATGTTTTGAAACCTCAAACACCTCCAGCTGAGCCTGCTTGCTCCCTTGCAACCACACACACGTGTTGCAGGGATTGTATCCTGTCCTCTTACTCACGTCACGGCTGTTTGCAGGGAAACCACTGGGCTCACCACCACCAGCTTTGCACCAGACAGTAAAGCTCAGCTCCCCCAGAGCACCACCGTGGCCGGATCCAGGATGGTGGTATCCCAGTAGAGCTGGTGATGGAGGAGACCCTCCCCTCCCACCCCCCGTCACGGATCTGGTTTGGTGGGTGAGCGCCGGTGTTCCCCAAGGGAGGACACGTACGGTTGAGTCCCGTGGGGGCTCTGGCAGCGGTGCTGGGCTGCAGGGGGGCTGCCAGCATCTCCGGTTTGACGGTGACACCGGCCACGCCACTCTCGCTTCTCTCCGGTCCACACAAGCTGGGCAGCTGAGCCGCCTTCTCCAGCGAGGGCAGGAGCTGGTCCAGCTGCTCCAGTTCGGCAGCAAACTAAGGAAGAAAAAAAAAAATCACGTGCGGGTGATTCAGCCCAAACACAGCATCAGCGAGACCGAGCGCTGCTTTCCCATGCACGCAGCCTCCCAACGCTGCTCCCCCCATCCCTTTGCTTGCCGAAACACTGAGCATCTCGCATAGAATCATAGAATGGTTCAGGTTGGAAAAGACCTTTAAGATCATCTAGTTCAACATTGACCCTACTCTACCAGTTCTGCCACTAAACCATGTCTCTAAGCACTGGGTAGAGAACCAGCCCCGCATCCCTCTGCCCAGCCAGATGCAGACCCTGGGGGGACAAGGACTGTCCCCCGCAGCACACAGGTCCCCAGCCCAGAGCTTGGTCCTCAGTGACAGCTTTGAGATGCTCATGTGCTGCAATTAGCATAATTATTAACAGTATATAATATATAACCTCCAGCTATTTAAAACGGGAGATAATTTGCTTTGTTACTATACATATGCTTACACTGAAATTATAATAATAAAAAAATGTTCTGTTCTAAGAAACGTAAGTGACTTTTTGGAACAAGTGTCCAAAACCGACGCCGGCCTCGGGCATGTAATTACCCTCACTGGGGTAGTAAAATATCAGTCAGCTTTTCCAGCCTTCATCAGCGCTAAGAGTGGAAGAGTAGATGTTTAGCCCGGGGACTCAAATAAATGGGAAAGTTACTGGGAAAGGGATTTGCACCAGTGGCTGTAATAGCGGCGCTGTAAAGCAGCAGGTTGGGATTAAAGGGGCTGAGATAAATGAGCTTTGGCTAAAAAGAAAAATATCTCAAGGGAAACCAAATGCGTTAAAATCTAAGGACTTGTACCACTTCCAGAAGAGCCCCCCCTCAGCATGAGGGAAAGCCTGGCCATTAACATGGGGTAATTAATAGAAAACTTGATAGCACTAGGGAAAATTTTGCATTTGATAAAGGGAATGAAGCTCTGGTCTGGAGAAGATGGAGAAATGAGGCAGGAACTGGGATCCTGGCTTCAACAAGAGGCTCTGCCATCAGCCGAGACACGAGGCTGCAGCCAGCAGCCCCTGCCCGTGATAAATAGCTGGGAGGCTGCTGGCTTTGGGCATCTCCGGGAT
Organism: Burhinus oedicnemus; assembly: GCA_008921705.1. NCBI lineage: Eukaryota > Metazoa > Chordata > Aves > Charadriiformes > Burhinidae > Burhinus > Burhinus oedicnemus. The sequence goes on along the minus strand of VFFE01007689.1, from coordinate 527,255 downwards.
GCCTCTGCACTTCCCCGGCTCACAGAGTAGCATTAAAGACCTCTCACCAAGGTGACAGCTTTGTCCCTTGCCAGGAGAAATCCTGGGAAATTTCTCCCTAAATCCTAGCTGGAAATATGTCACATCTCAAAAAAAATCCTCCAAACTGGTGGCAATCCCAATCGCCACTGCAGCTGCTTCCCATTTTACTTCCATGGATGGCAAACAGTGCAAAGATCAGAGAATTGCCAGGACAAAGCCCGGGGTGGCTGCGGGAAGTTCCACCTTGGGATGGACCCTCCAGTGACGGTGGCTCCATCGAAACCACGAGCCCAGTCCTGCATCCGAGACCCGAGAGACCCTGCTCACGCTCCTCGCCATGGCAGAGATTTCCTTCTTGACCTTCACTGCTCTTTTTTCCCCCTTCCCTACAGTCTCATGGTAGCACCTGGGTAGATGAATCGGTATTTTTAACACACATGACAGGGCACGCGCTGGTTTTTCCTTTACAGCAGCATTTTGTGAATTAAATGTTCTTTAGACAATACTGACAATGAAAAGCGCACCATGAGCAGCAGGCATCAATATTACAATTTATAATGGACTAACCAGTCTTCTTCTCTTCCCCTGTATCCTTTCCATCAAATCCTAACTCCAGAGCCCTGAGAAGCAGAATATCCCTCCTAAACCCAGGCTCACAGAGAGAATTAAACGCAGCAAATCCAACTCCTGCAGCAGGCTGCATGTCTCAACTCTTGCAAATAATGTAATTTCTTGAACCAAGCAGAATTTCTTTAAAGCTCAAGTTTGCAAAACAAAGAGAACGGAAGCAAATGGGAGACATCCATGATACGGGAGAAATACATCTCAACTCCACCTCCTCCTGCAGGGAGGTCATTTTGGAGGCAGAGGGAGAAGAAGGGCAGAGAGGCAGCTGTGGGCATCCAAAACGGACATTAACTGGAGATAAAATGAGAGCAGTGAAGTTCTTGCATTGCTTATTGGGTTTGTGAAGAGGTTGGAGGACGGAGAGGTGGGAATGAAGGACATGTGGTGGGAGCAGGGTGCTTATCAGTTGTTTTCTGGAGCACCTGAACTTGCACCTGGAATCTGTGCCCACTTTAATGGGTATTTTATTTCTCCTCCACATCTAGAAAACACACGGTGCTGGAGGGCTGGAGAAGCAAAGGCCATCCAGTCTTGCTCAGAGAAAGCTCAGGTCTCCACGACCTGTTTCTGTCCCCAAGTAGGTGAGAAAACCCACGGCGCGAGGGATGGAGACACGGGGTGGCTGAGTATTTCTGAACAGCTGCTTCTTCCCCAAACCTCCAGCTCTCGCCAAAAACAAGGTTCCAAAACCAGAGCCAACCAAAAGGCAAACCAAGGGACAGGGTCTCATCTCTGCCCTTCATCTCTCACCCAGCCACCCCACATGTGAGATCAGCTTGGCAAGGAGGACAGAGATGCTTCCGGGTAGTACCCAACCAGAGGCACTTCTCTTCCCAAGCCACTTGGGCAACAAAATACTTGCACAAATTAAATAATCCCACGATTTCATTTCAAGCTTCAGATCATTTGAATTTTCTGGGGACCACTGGTTCCTGGAGGCAGCTATTTCCATAGGGATGTCCGGCTCTCTGTCATCACTCCTCTTTTTCCCTTTTTTTCGAGAAAAGAATTCTATCTTGCTTGCGAAAACAAGCTGAAATGTAGATTCAGAACCAAAAGTGAACAAAAAAGAAGGTAAAACTTTATTTTTCGTGGAATCACAGAATGGTTTGAGTTGGAAGGGACCTTTGAAGATCATCTAGTCCAAACCCCTGCCGTGGGCAGGGAGATCGTCAACTAGATCAGGTTGCTCAAAGCCCCATCCAACCTGACCTTGAAGACTTCCAGTGGTGAGGCATCCATGACTTCTCTTTAGACTCCACTGTCCACGCGTGGTGGAGCACTCCCACGTGCAAGCAGCGCTGCCTGCTCCCCAGCATCATGCCCAAGGGCAGGCAGAAGACAATCTGACCTGAACAAAAGTCTCCTCTTCACCTAGCTGTGAAGTTCAGCTCATGCCTTGAAGCACAATGATGAAGAGCCCTTCCAAACCTCGCTTATTCTTTTCCTTTAATTTTTTTTTTAACTCTTGTAATTCCTATTAGCTCTTTCCCAAGTCCTACCCAAATATTTCTTGTTCTCACCCCATGACCAGGTGGCTCTGAGCAAACCCAGGGTGTTTCCATAGGATAAATCTGGAAAGGAAATAATTCCTTCAAGGCTGAAGATGAGCTGCAGAGCCTGCCCCACAATTAATGTTGCTCCTAACTGACATTTTGATTCTTAAAATAATCACACATGAAAACAAAAATCTAGCAAGTGCTAGATTTTATTTGAAATGGCAGCTCCCCCTCCCCATGCCGCACCAAAGCAGCCTATAACAGAAAACACGTGGAAATGAAACTCTGTCCTTAGCTGCTGAGCAGTGAAGGGTTGTTCACTCGTCAGAAAATCCATTTTAAGACTCCGCAAACCCTCTCCAGCCTCTTTTATTAACTCTTTGGAAGCACTCAGTACAGTCCAACATATAATCCTGACACTCTCCAGCTGCCTCAGGAGGGATACTTGGAACCGAAAAGCCACAAAGGAGCCTAAAAATGCTCATCTGCTTCCAAGCACAGGAGAGGGGCTTATAAACACATCCAGGCTGGAGTCATCCAAGCTCTGTGTGCCTGCTTGCGAGCAGAGCACGATTAGCTAGCACAGCCTCGTTTAATTAATAGGGCTTTCCGCCCTCTCCGAAGGATGGTGTACCTGGAACCATCACTGACGGTCTGCAAAGAGCCTGTCTGCATCCCCAGCTGGCGAGTGAATCCTGCACGTGGATGTCTGGGAGACCAGGCAAGCAAAGCTCTTCCTGTGCCCTGGCATTTTGCCTAATTTCAGCTATAACCGTGCTCCCCAACATGCTCCCACCTCCATCAAAGCAGGTTGGGCTGGCTCTGTTCAAGAGCCTGTGCATGTCCCGGCAGGATTCCCTGCCTCCTGCAGGAGCACTGTGGTGGGGACCCGGCTCCCTGGTGGGTACCAAGTTCACTGCCCACCTGCAAGCTCCAATGTGCCTCCCAAAATAAGCACATCCTGACTTGGGTCTTCCTAATCTGGAGGCTATTTACGTTAATCTAGATGATGGGAGATCAAATGGGAGATGATGGGGGAGGACGTACCATCCAGCGAGCAGATGACACCAGGAAAGAACATTATAGGAAGAGGTAAGGAGTTCGATTCCCACTCGCCTACAGGATAACCGACCGCGACTCCAAGGCCAACTGAGCCCGTAACCTTATTAAAAGACTTATTGTGTATTTGTCATTCAAGGCTCTCCGAGCGCTCTCTTATTCATCCCGTATCTCCAAACGCCGGCAGCCGTATTTGCCGCAGTCAGTAAGCAGGCGATCAGCCCTGCTCTTCATGTCAGCCGCTCTCTTCTCTTTGCTTAAAAAGGATTAAGCAGCCTTATCCATGTTACCATCTCCCCTGGCTTTCAAAAATAAGAAATCTCTTCTATTCATAGCTGTGTGTAATGAATATTTATACACCCAAATCTCTATTGCAGAGATGTGTCACTGGATTATTCAATTTAATAATACTTTTAGGATAACTAAAAGGTCTGTATAATTGCTAATCTCAGCCAACAAGAGAGAGAGGGATTGAAAATTCCCTAGGACACGAGCCCTGAATGTGCCCAGAGATGCAGAATTAAGAACCTTTTTGCATGGCAACATGCACGTGGTCTTCTCCTCACTCAAGCCCACCACCTGCAGTGATGTGCCAGGTTTCTTTCTTATTTTTATACACCTCGGTAAAGTTTCTCTCTTTCCCTCCCACCATTGCCTTGAAGATCTGAGCTGCCACAACGTGAAGCATCTGGACAAAAGGGTATAGCACTGGTGCTGGAGAAGGTGACACCAGCACTGGAGAAGGTGGCATCAGCACTGCAGAAGATGGCATCAGCGCTGCAGAAGGTGCCACCAGCGCAGAAAGTTGCAGTAGCCACAGGACATCTCCCCACAATTCTCCCAGTCCCATCACCTTGCTGTGGAGGGAGCACGCCAGCAGGTTTGGGGGAAACTGCCCCCAAAACACGACTTGTCAAGAGCATCCCACCAGCATGGATGCAGATGAGTCAACTCACCTGGCCCTGTGTTTCCAGCTTGACCTCCTCCGTGGTAGGAGGTTTGGCAAGTGGCACCGGGGCCGTGTTACAGGGCTCCATCTGCTCCGTCTTCTCCACCTTCACCTTCACGTCATCCAGGCTCAGCGCCGGGGCTGCAGCCAGCTCCTTCTCATCCTTGTCCAGCAGATAGCGCAGGAGCTGGTGATCCTTGACATCTTTTTTCTTCAGCGCATCTGGCTCCAGTTTGATGTCTGGGGTTGCCGGTAGCTGGTTCTGAGCTGTGGGGGTGGTGGCAGGGTTTGGGGTATTCTCCTTCTTCTCGTGCTCCATGGCCAGGGTGGTAATATCAGAAGGGCTGCCCTCCTGAAGGAGTCTATGCAAAATCTTGTGCCGCTCGGTCAGTGAGCTATGGGAGGAAGGGCAGGTGCTGCTGGGAGGGTTGCCGGAGGCCAAGGTGCCAGCAGTGCCCGCGCAGGCTAATGAATCTTTGCAGCTCGTGTCCGCATCGGCATGCCGAAGCTGCTGCTCTGCCGTGGTGGCCAGGAGCTGGACCAGCTTGTGGCTGGTGGCTTGGGAGCACTTGCTGTCCCCCTCCGAGAGCCTGTCACCGGCGTGCAGCATGCCCGAGTCCAGTGGTTTGCCATCCCCTGAACCACCGTCCGACTGGATCATCTCGCTCAGGATGGAGGCGATCTCTTTGCTGTCCTTGGACTCTGCTTTCATGGGTTGCATGGCAAGGCGGCCAGGCGAGCTCTGGGAGCTGAGCTGTCTCAGCACGGGGGGTGGCGTGGAGTAGCCCACCGGTGTGCTGGGACCTTCAGTCAGCCCCTGCATAGAGTTTATGGGGGCGCTGGGAAAGGGTCTGGTGCCACCAGTGCCACCGCCACCCCCGGTGCCGCTGTTGGCCATGCCCACGGGGGAGTGCATGGTGGGCATGGTGGGCGAGAAGGGATTGCTGGGCACTCTGGGTCTGGGCACCAGCCCCGGGCTGACCCGATGCCTCGGAGACATGAACTGTGGTGGGGTAATCCCTGGACTATTCATGGGGGAGCTATTGAGGTTCAAAGTGTGGTTACTGTTCTGGGGACCGGCTTGTCCCTGGCTTAAGGCAACGTTGGCTCCTATCTGGTTCCCAGGTGAACATCCAAAGCTGGTTTGGCTGGTGCTGGAGTTGCTGTTGTGGAGGCCGGCGCCTGGCTGCTGGTTCACGTTGGTGGCCAACATGCTGCCGTTGGAGGGAGGGATGGAGGGCGGCAAGGACATGCCCTGCCCCGGGGAGATGCTGGGGTTCAGCGAGGGGCTGACCCGGGGAAGGGACATCGCGGAGTTAGTGTTCTCCTGGGGTGAGAGCATGCCGTGATCCCTGCAGGAGATAAAAAGGAGAGGAAAAGTCACAAGAGGCTTTGCCCAAACCTTTAGTGTCGCTCAGGCAGCTCCTGCCCCCCATCCATGCTGCAGAGTTCTGAAGCCTGGAGAGCAGCAGCTTGCAAGCCCTCATGGTCTCAGCCTTCCCATCTCCACCAGTGCTTCTGGATCCATTTCAGTAGCATGGATGGAGTGCAGTAGCTTTAGTACCTCTCCAGAAATGTGACGCTGCTCAGCACTGCAGCCGGTCACTGGCTAAACCCCGAAGGCATCACTCTCTCTGGGTCTTACATTCCCACATGGCTGGAGGAAGACCATGCTCCAACAGTGTTCCCCTCCACCCCAGCCCCCTCAGGTTTCCCTAGCATGGCTCACGTCCACAGCCTCACCTCTCCCTGTCCTGTCAGTTTGTCAGAGCCTCTCCCTCCCCAAGTATTTTAAGTTCTCTAGGGCAAGGCAGAAATCTGAAGCATGCCTATAAATCTCCACCTGAACTCCTGAGGCCACCTCTTTGCAAAACAAGAAAAATCAAGAGCAACAGAGCTGCCATCATGCTGGTTTTCAGCCTCAGATTCCTCATGGGGATCACACCTCCAAACCAGCATCATAGACCACCAGTGGGTTCTTCCACTGTAGGGAACAGGCCCTTTGATTCCCGGATTGCCCACCTGGGCACTGGCATGGCTCAGTAGCGGCAGGGTGGGGACATACCTGTCGATGACGTGAATGCCCATGATGAAGGGCTGCATCTCTGGGCTGGAGGGGTAGCAGAGCTTACACTTGGTGTGGGCACTAAGCACCGTCCCATCGCTCAGGGTGAATCGGTACGAGGGGCTGAAGGCTGTGCCGCGTGTCATCACTGAAGAAGACAACCAGAAACACATCAATCCCCTCAGAAACCCAAGCCAGAACCCACAACACCCTACAAGCACCAGAAGGAGGATGGAGGGAGCAGAGGAGAGGGAGGACCTGCCTGGGACAACCACCTCCCCAGCAAACAAAACCACATGCTGCATGTTGGCTAACCCCATAGACCCAGAAAATAAGAGGGTTGTGAATAACCACAGTGGCACAGAAATCCTCCCAGCTGCTTCTCCAGCTCCAAACCTGTGTCCTGCAGAGGGTAAATCTAAATCCATCCAGCACCATCCTTGAGTGCTCAGAGCTTCCGAAGGAGCAATCACTCAATCACCAGTGTACAGCCCACAAGCTGATGAAGCCCAGCCAGGCTGGGAAGGTGCAGCAGGACGCTGCTGCTGCAACCCTGGCAGAGTTACAGCTCTCCGGAGGCTCAGCGACCTCCTGCTCTTACCTCCTGCCTTCCCCCGATCCCTGTTGTGAGCATCTTCGCCAACACAGCAAAGATGCTCATGAAAGAGCTGACAGAGCAAAGATGCTCACAGAAGAGCTTCTGCTTCTTCTGCTTAGACAATGGGGATGGCATTTGCGGATGGCACAGGAAAAAAAATTTAAAATAATGGTATTTAGCTCCTATTTGTCTCAATTCTGTATTTCCTGAAGGGTGAGAGGGAACCTCCCGGCTGGAGGAGCTCCTCCAGCATTACTCAGCCCTTTCCCCTCTCTCTTTGGCACTTTGTGATTGCTATTGCAGCATTTGTTTTTCCAGAAAGCATTTATCCAGCAAGGAGGACCGTGCTCTGACTTCTCCTTGCAGCTCCCGCTGCTCAGCAGGAGAGCGCGCCAGCAAGGAAGAGGAGCCCTTACCTTCTTGAAAGAGCTGTTTGGCATAAGATGGCTCTCTGCCCTGAGGCTGGAAGAAAGCGTAGATGCATTTCCGCACCAAATCCTCCCAGCCCGTCCTGCCGGCAGCTCTTAGGGAACTGGTGTCAATGGAGATGATTTTACCTGGGCGGAAAGAGAGAAGCCACGTTATTCAAGCATAGAATGAGAAGTCCCTCAGCACAAATATGTCCATGAATGTGAAAAATGAAGCCATGTCTTATTTGCTGACAGGCAGCAGTGGCAGGAGCACACAAGGATGTCCTCCAGAAGGAGGTGGAATTTCAAGGATTTTGCTCTGCAGCACACACAGACCTCTACGCACACCTTGGCCAGCTGAAGCGGACACAAAACCCAGCAAGAAGCACCTTCATGCGAAAGGACCCTCACTGCTCCAGGGCTGGGGTCCCCAGATTCACACCTTGACCCGGTGGGACACCCTGCCAGCCACCTTGCCCACACCAGGGGTTCCTGCAAGCAGGACCTGCTGCTTGCTTTCTCCCTCGACATGAAACACCAGGCAGCTTTGCTGGCTGTTTTACAGCCATGGGCAGGGAGCAGCGAGCACAGAAAACAGTCATTAAGGATTTCCAGGCTGCAGGGAAGTCCAGGGTGATGATTAACTACCAGAAAGAAGGTCACCAGAATGGCTAGAAAGCAATATTTGGCCAAAAGCAAACCCAAATCCAAAAGGTGATGACTGTTTCATTCTCATCAATGAGCAATCTCAACAGGACCCCAAAATCCAAAGGAGCAGAGAGGGATCGTGTGCAGGGCATGAGTCTGGTGTATTGGATCAGCTGAGGTGTGAAGTCAGTCGAGGTGCCTCCAGTTGAGGTGTCCAACCACACTGCTCCTACCAGACAGCGCTGCCATTTGCAAAGGAGAGGACCATGCTCATGCGATGGGGTCCTGCGCTGCACCGCTGGCCTCTGACCCCTGGGGACAACATATTCTACAGAGCCAGGACTCTCCAGCATCGTTGGGATGTTACCTGTGGTGTCTTGCTTGGTCACGAAGGATTCAGAAGGGGTGACAGCTGCTGGTCGAGGTAATCGTCTCGCAATGCATATCAGACACGACTGGAAATCTGCCAAAGCAGGAGAAGGGACCGGGAACATGAAAATCAGACTTTACAACCACCACTTGCAATTCAACATTTTAATTAAAATAACACTGCTGGGCTTGATTGCCACATCCTCCCCTGGAAGTGTTCACCCCAAGCAATCCTCTGGCCCTTCAAAGCCAGTAGGCTCTTCCTAAATTCTGTAAAGTTTGCTGGAAAAGAGGTTTCCAGTGCTTGGAGAAATTAATTGTACATGCTTTTTGGATCTGGCAGTATTGTACAATAAAAGTCAGCACTAAAAGCCAGCAACTGTCGGCTTCAGGCAAAGTATTTGGTCATAAAATACCATAATTTATTCCTTCCAGTCATGATCTCCTGTGTAAACCGCAATGGATTAATCCAGCTAATGTGCTGGAAAATAATAGCTGGGATGCCGAAAGGAGAGTTAGGGCACTTGCAGGAAAGCAACGGCCCCCGCGGTGCTGAGAGAACCCTGCCCGTCCCGAGTCCCTGAGCAGAGATCTGCCTGCAGGCAGCTGATTCAGCCCAAAAACGTGCAGGCAGCACCGTGGTCTGGCAGCAGTGAAGGCACAAGGTGGGGTGTCGGGCACCCACGTCACTTGCTGGGAAGGTGCTGCAGCCAGAGGGCTTTGGTGGGTAATAAAATATTGCTCCTTCCTTAAAGAATACCGACTGCAAGCAGCCCCAGAGGCAGCTCGGGAGGGCCAGAGAAGCTGGGGTGGCTGGAGGCCATCGGCTCAGAGGAGAAGGGGGAGCAAGAAGCTGCGGTGAACTTCAGGCTGTCTCCCCCAGGCCGGGCATCCACTATGCCAGGCCAGGACTAACCAGCCCCACCAGGCAGCCCTGCAGGGCGGTGACTGGTCCTCTTCCTGCCTGCACTGCCATCTCCACCTTGGTCCTCCTCCTGCCTGCCCTGACTACCCTGGTCTTCCTGCCTGCACTGCCATCCTCACCTCAGTCCTCCTCCTCTCTGCTCTGCCCTTCCCACCCCGAATGCAGGGTCAGAAGCAGAGGAAGCTCTCCCCTACCTTCTCCTTCCTCCTTGAAGGACTTGGGCTGGGAGACAGTGAAGCACTGCATCACCTCGTAGCGCTGACGAGCCTCCTGGTTCTCTGTGCCCGGCTCATCGGGCGGCCGGATCAGCATCCTGCAGCTGAAGGTATGGCTGTTGCGCCTGGTCGCTTCTTGAGGCCAAGGAACTCCATTCACTGGGGGGTTGAGAAAGGAGGAGAAGAGAAGTTGTTAGGAGCTGCGCCGTGCACACTTCCCCCTGGCTTCCCAAGGATCCCTTAAATAAGAGAATAGAAGGAAAAGCACTGGCATGGGGGAAGAAACCAGCTCACTGCCCAGGTCAGGGTCAAACCGAGAGCAGAGCAGGGGGCAGAGCCCTCCCCACCAGCCCCTGGGGCTCCTTCGGACCTGCTGAAGACCCCGTGCCCAGACCCATGTTGCCAGCTGGGCCCTAAGAGCACCTACAACCCCAAATGAGATCAGCACGTCGTCATGAGAGTCATTGCGCTGACATTTATTAATTGCTCCCTCCATGGCTGGTAGCTGCTATCATCTCCATCTTACGGGCAGGGAAACTGAGGCACGAGGTCTCTGAGTCACCTCCTGAGCTTGGGAAGACTCCTGCCCCTTATTGCTGTACTTGCAATCCCTCCAAAGTGACACTCCCAGGATTTCTCCAGCAAGTCCAGCCGAGCATCTCCACAGAAGTGAGTTTTTCTTTGCTTCCTCCCCATTTCTGGGTAAATCAGCAGCAAGCCCTTCTGGTACCGCACCAGCAAAAACCTTGCCCTTTGATTTTCTTCTATCACCCGGCTTTTCCAAAAACCTCTGGGCACCAGTTGAAAGATATTGCTAACCCTCTACACCATCTTCATGGATATCTGTACTCAACCCAAGTGATTTTGCCACCAGCAGATTATAAAGTTTTCATGCAACCTGATCTACAAGAAGAGCTGAGGAGCTTGTACCATCCCAGGAAAGACAAAATACACAGCCTCAAACTGGGTAACCACAGGGAAAAGAATCATAGAATCATAGAACCATCTAGATTGGAAAAGACCATTCAGATCATTGAGTCCAACCATAAACCCTCACACTGCCCAAAACCAGCATTAACCCGTGTCCCTCAGCACCACGTCTGCCCGGCTGTTAAACACCTCCAGGGATGGCGACTCCACCGCTGCCCTGGGCAGCCTCTTCCAGTGCTTGACAACCCTTTCCGGGAAGAAATTTTCCCTAATCTCCATCCTAAACCTCCCCTGGCGCAACTTGAGGCCGTTTCCTCTTGTCCCATCGCCTGTTACTTGGGAGAAGAGACCGAACCCCCCCGGCTACAACCTCCTTTCAGGGAGCTGTAGAGAGCGAGAAGGTCTCCCCTCAGCCTCCTCTTCTCCAGGCTGAACACCCCCAGGTCCCTCAGCCGCTCCTCAGAAGGTTCTTCCCACCCACGAGCCAAAGTCGAAGGCAAAAGTTTTCTTAGCAGAGAAAGACAAAGGGAAGATGACTTGAATATTGTCATCCACCAGCTATTTATTCAAAAATCTAATATTGATTTTTCACTAGTAAGATGTATTTCACCAGGCAAAGATTTACGGATCCTTACCTGGCTTAGGTATATCTCTGAATTTCACAGTAAACAATATGAAAAACAAAACAAAAAAAAAAACCAAAAAACCCAGTACAAGGCCAGCATCATTGAAGAGGCAACAGCATTTTTGACAGCACTTTCCAAGCACCAGCTGATTAAAAAACCCACCTCAAGGGTTTTCTCACCTAGAGACTTCGGCAACAAGTTCTTGACGAACTCGGCGTGATCCCCCACGTGCAGGATGCTGTAGACACTGGTGTTCATGAGCTCCTCCTGGTTATAACCCAGGTAGCTGGTCACATTCTCGGAGACAAAGACGATCCTCCCTTCGCGGTTCACAACGAAGAAGAAGCCATCTAACGCCTGCAAGGGGAATAAAGCCGGGCAGCGTGTGGGCAGCGGGTCCCAGAGAGGTCAGGATGCTCCTTGACCACAGGCAACCTTCCTCTGCCTCTCACACCTTGGCTTCATCCCCACTCTGTATTACAGCAATGATCAAATAACAGCACGTTTGCTTAAACACATATTCAGGTCTGCAACCTCCTCTGCTAAGGACGTCCCTGCCAGTAAGAACGGTGCCAGTGGAGGAGAAACAATCCTTTTCCAAGGGCCAGAGCAGTCAGGAAGGCTCTAATTTGGCAAGCCTCTGAAATTAAGCATATGCCCAATTTGCTTAATTACAGCCCAAGAATGACAGAGCCTTTGCATCGTGCAGAATAACAGGGCTTTTTTCAAACATTAAGGATGCAAGTGGCAAATTCAGCACTGCCATCGAAAGGAAGAGGACAAGCGTGACCCAGACCCAATCATACAACACAGGGAGATCTGCTTATTTTAACGAGGATACCATCAAGGGTTTTAATTCACTGACATGGTATGGACGGGTAATGCTTTCTGGTGCCATGAAAAGCTTGGAGCTGCAGAGCCCGGTGCTTGTGTGAGGAGCTCTTGAGAAGGCTGATTGGTGATTTACACTCTTCCAAGAGTGCATCACCTAAAATGTTTAATCCAGGCAGGATCTGGTTTTCCTGGAGTCTAATTCTCCCTATCTTGCTCATTAATAGCAAGCTCTGGTGGACCCTGATCCTGCAACTAGATCTGGCCGTATCCTGGAGCAGGAGACGGTACAGGGACAGGAGAAACTCGTGATGCCCAGAAATTGGTACCCGCGGCATCGCCCTCTCCTCCCCATCCTCCCGCTTGTCCATGCCAGCAGGGAGTTCCTCTGATGGAGAGCATCCAGGCTTTATTTAGTGTAGTTTCTAAAAATCAGGTTTTGCTGTAGAGCAACATTAAGTGCAAGAAACAGGAAGCATTTAAAAAAGAAAAAAAAAAAAAGGAAGAAAGAAATCTTTTGTCAAAATGGTTCTGGCAGATCGGCTGCAATTTTCCTTATTCCCAGCTGTTGCCAAGACAACCAGCCTTTGCACTTTGGTGCCCAAAAAAGAGACCCAAGCTGGATGGTAAATCCACCTGGACCCTTCTCTCTCCAGGTGATGCTGGTTTCGGGGGGCCAGGGGAGCAGGGAAGGGGCAACGGAGCTCCGAGGCGGCAGCAGGTGGGGACCCAGCTTGCACGCCTGCCCTGTACCCCCCATTCCCCCAGCAGCAACACCGGGCATTTCTTCATGGTTTAAAATATTGAATTACCTTATCAGCTCAATTGCTTATGGAAGTCAAGCTCAAACAACAGGTCAAGAGGCAAAAAAACTTCCTAAATATGAACAAGATGCTTTTTAATAGCTCCTTTTATCTCCACATTTCTGGGTTCGAAAACCCTGCCTGAGCCTAGAAGAAGCTGGAAGTCATTTGAGGAATGTTTTTAGGTCTGGAAGGCTGCGGATTGCTTGGGGACCAGTAAAACCACTAATTGTTCCTTGCAGTCAATCCACATGGAAAATAAATTCAGCATGGTAAGGGCTTGGCATCCTCAACGTGCTTCACGTAGCCACGGATGTCCCATAGCACAGGCATGGGTCAGGGTCAGCATCTCATGCGCACGGGCTTCACACGCGAGGAGGCCAATTAGGAAATTATTCCTCAGCCTGTATAGGTAATAAGCTAAACACGGATTTTAAATCAAACAGTACAGGGTAGGTTGTTTACAAAGCGGCACTGACTGAGCAGTAACGCGTCTCTGCGTTCCTTCCCACAGAAAGGATGCATCGATGCCCGACCCAAGCACGGAGGGTAATTCTGAGTCACAAACTAGCTGGTTTGATGAATTTCCTTTTCTTTATGATGACCTTAGGTTTTCCAGGGCTGTTTCTATTACTGATGTGCTGCTGTCCCTGCTTCGCCCCGAGGCACTCTGCTCCCCATCACCCAAGGTGCTGGCTCTCTCCAGGGCTCCCAGCCACAGCAAATCCCCACATGGGGACACAGACATGAAGGGACCGACCCCGGCTGAACAATGCCCTGGTGAGCCGGCCGGCCCCGCATTCATCATTTACGTTCCCAAGACCATGCTGCAAAATATGTGGATTTACTGCGGATGCATGGACGCTGCTCTCTCTCACTGTTTTCTTTGCTCTGCCACTGCCTTCATAGGATGCCTTCTCCCAGTATAACCCAAATACTGGGGTTTTGTTGAAGATCTGCCTTCTCCTGCATCACTGTTTATTCCCTTGCCTGTTTCTAGCACTCAACGCACCCCTCAAAACCCAGGTGCCTTTCCCAGACTAATTTCTAAGCCCATTCTGCATTCTCCCTCTGCCAAGCTGCAAACTCCCCATTAACTCCATCCACATGCTTCCAGCACCCATTTTCCATCCTTTCCACATGTCAGTCCCTTCCTTCCACGCCAACCCCCTTCCCATCCCTTTCGCATTAACTCCTCCACCTGCAGAGTCACCTCTTGCAGAGTTTTAATAATTTTGACACCTTCTCTCCAGGGTTCAGGAGAGAGCAGTGTGGTACAAGGAGGGATGGAGCAGATCTGGAAAAGCACGCAGGGCAGGGCAGTGCAGGAGAGCTCCCCACAGCCCCCGAGCATCTTTTGGAGACACAGAAGAGGCCAAAAACGTGGCCACGGAGACTCTCTCTCCCCAGGAATCCAGAAACCCAGGCTGGCTTTCTGTCTCAAAAATGACGCCACATCTCACCTCCCACCTATTGGTCTCCCAACAGAAACCAGAGAGTAAATCATTGGACTGTGTCATGTCAGCAATTATGCTCTTACAGTTAATTAAATGAATCAGATGAGGATGTTGCTTCCTTTTGGTCTTTGAATGTGTAATTTTATCAGGGGGGTTCAATGCAAGAAGGCAGCTGCGGGATGGTGCTGGCCATCCCCAGGGAGGAAATCCCCCAACCCCAACCCCAACCCAAACCCCAACCACCCCTGTGAAATTACCAGCTAAACGATTTAGGATCTGACGTTTATCTCTGGGGCCTGTGACAGAATATAATAACCCTCATATAATAACCTTCTCTGTACAAGATGGTCCCGTCATGTCCAACTCTGACCTTCCTCCTGAGGTATCATTATTTCTGATTTACTGATTTCAACCAAAACCCTCCCTATTTTCCAGAGGACCGAAGGATTCAAATCTGCTGAGAACCATCCATCCACATCACCTAACTCACCTCCAAATGAGGACGGCGGCTCAGTTTAATCCACACTTAGAAGCAACCCAATATTTTAATGCTAATATTAAGAAGCTATCCAGAACAGCTTCAACTTAACCAAGTTCAAGCTCCATCAAGCTTGGTTAAGACTCACTTTCCAAACCATTTGCTGAAGCAAAGGACTAAAATCAGTTTACCTGCAACTCAGGCCAGGGATGCGGCTGGGCTTAGAGCATCCCAACCACGTCCCCGTTGCCTTCCTCCTCTGTATTTCACTTTCTTGGTGCGCTGCTTTGCTTTGGGCAGCGGCAGGAGCCTGGCAGCATCAGCAAGAACATTTTAGCACTTACCTCCAGAAGAAGAGGTCCCAGAGACTCCTTCTCAATCACCCCTTGGCTGCTTGATGAGATGTCGGACTTCTGGACTTCATCATCAGCTGCTTTCTCTGTAGCAAAGGAAAAGGGAGGTTTCAGCCAGAAAAACGCCGTCATTTTACTACTGAATTATTACCAATACTAAACAAAACATTGACCGCTTGTCATACAGGCAATGCAGGATGTGCACCAAAAAACTCCAGCATTTTCATTTCATCCCTCGGTCCCATGAAGATAGAACGTAATTTCTAATTATTTACTCATTATTATAAAATAAAGGCACTAATTAGATCACAACCTACTGCTAGCAGGAAGGAAAAACCCGTCTTAAGTAGAAGCCTGCAGAAAGAGACATCCAAAATCAACATTTTGAAAAGGAAACGGTATATCCAGTTTAGCACAAGCTACAGTATTTGATCTGGAACCTTTCGGACAACACTCTAAGAAATAACTGCCGAGAGGAATTCATGGAGAACAGGCTGTGCCAAAGGAATCCTGCAGGAGAAAAAAAAAAGCAGCTCGTACCACTGATGTGCAGGGAGCATCCCAGATACCTGTCAGCCAGGAGCCAGCGGGGCTGGGCAGAGAACATCCGACACGGAGCAGGCGATGCTGCTGGAGGAGCTGTATTGCTGAATAATCCCTTTGGGAAAACACCAACCCAAAAAACCCAGAGAGAGGGCCCTGTTATTTATCTCGCACTCCCCCAAAAGGTGCTAGCCACGTCGCACAGCTACTCCGAGGAATTCAGGATAAATCCAGCAGCGAAAGGCGGGTGGCAAGTGGGATGTGATAAAGCCAGCGATCACGGGCAAGTGAGCCACGATGCTGCTGGTGTTTAAGGGCTGTTTTGTTTTCTTCCTCCATATCCATGACCATTTTTCCCTGGGAAAGCTGGGAGAGCCGCTTAGACTCTCCGGATGCGATCCGGGAAGGATGGGGAGAGCAGCATCTCCGTCTTCCCAGGACGCAGTTGAGAATAAACCCCAATGGCTGGGAGTGACTCGGGAGGCTGGGAGCGCAAGCCCCGGCCGGACGCGTCTGGGGCTGTAGATGTATTTGCAAAGAGGAGATTCATTACTGTTTAATCATACAGTTTGGGTGGAATAAGTGCAGAAAAAGGCAAGTGGGAGCTAAATCTTGACGGACAGGATACCCGCTCCGTTGGTCGGGCATCACTTAGCAAGGGGAAAGCAGGGACGTCTCAGATCGCAGATGCTTTTTGCCTCAGCGATGTTTTGCTCTGAAATGCAAAAACGCAAGCTCCTGGGGACAGCCGGAGGGGCAGCGTATTACCCACCGCACGGTGGTGCCCGTTGGCACTGGCAAAGGAAATTATCAGCCGTGCAGGACACGGAACAGCACAGGAGTCCTGAAGCATCCTCGGTCCAAGCTCACACAGACGGCTTCGATGCAGGTTTTGATTAAAAATGAAGAAGAATCTCTGTAGCTAGCCGAGAAATGACTTGCAACTTGGTCTTCTATTAATTTTACACCATTTACAAGCTCTTCCCAGGTACCAGAGCCACAAATTCAGCCTAGTAGCTGAAAATTAAGCCGTGCTCTTTCTGTATAACTGTTAATTGTTAGTATAAAGAAAGATGCTGGGGTTGGGATGCAGCTGGTGATTCATGGACAACGTGCACGGTCCAGGGGGATCCGGCCCCATCCCCACAGGCTGCGCTTCCCCACACGGCAGGAATAACAATCCTGGAGAAACCGGAGGGATGCTCAGAAAAATCCTGAGGACCCAACACGTGTGCGGTGGTGGGAGCTGGAGGAAGAAAATTGCCCAAATTGGGTTTAAGAGGGATGGCAGCAAGGTGTGAACTTTACCGCAGAGCAGGACAAGGGAAAAGGCTCTTCAACCCACAGTGCCTTGTGTAGGACCTGGAAAGCCTTCCGTGCATCAGTAGAGACGTGTCTATCCATCAAATGGCTATGTGTATCAACACACCAGGCTGATGAAAGAGCTCTGCCCAGCCTGTGTCAGTCCGTTCCCAGAGGGCAAGAGATGTTTTCTCGGGAGAAATATCCGCCAAGCGCAGCGGCGTGCATGTCGAAGGTGGAAGCCAAGAGGTTTCTAGGACTGCTGGAGGTTTCTAGGACTGCTGGAGGTTTCTAGGACTGCTGGAGGTTTACTGCTCATCTCTCTTGACACTGATTTTTGTTTCTGATCATCGCAGCACCAAGGGAGCTGATCCCCCGACTTGTCCATAAGCAAAAGCTAAATTGCGTCTGCTGTTTTTGCAGCACATCGGATGCAAGGTTTATTACTCAGCATCAAGTCGCGCTTGCAACACGTACAGCTGTGTCACTTGAAACTCTTCGCCCCTGCGTCCTCCCAGGACTTTATCTGTCTTCAAGTTCACTTTGGGTGTTTCTCTTTCCTGACTTTGTCCTTCATCCCGTGCATCGCTCCTAAAGCAGCTCCGAGAGGAGAGACCCTGGAAGAGCATTTGCTCAACGCTTGCTCTTGCAGAGGTGGCCGCCAGCTTCCCCCACCGATTTATCGGGTAATCTCTGTCTCTGCTTTCCCCCTCACCCAGCGGCTCTTTTCTCTTTAGAAAATAAATCAACTGAAAAAGGTCACATTTCATCTCTGCTGGCACAGCCCTGGAAACAACAGGTAACGCGCGCCCCATTTTGAGCACACACATCCAAGTTCTGGATGCTCAAGCAATGGTCTGACTTCAACCCTAAAATCCCTGACCTGCTACGGACCCCCCCGGGCAGCTCACCTCATCCCCACGTGCCTCAGTTTCCCCCGTTTGAGGCAGAAACCGCAGTTCATCCCATCTGAACCACCTCTGAGCAGCGATGCCTGCCTCCCACCCAGCACCGCTGCGTGGTTAAATCATGGAGGAGCAGCACCCTCCCAAGGAAAACACCCAAACCGCTTCCAGGGATGGAAGAGCTTCCCATGCACCCAAACCCGCGGGAGCTGGTGGGTACCACAGCATGAGAAGCGGCTTTTTTTTTTTCTCCTCTTAATAAATCGATGCACTTAGAGGCAACGCACCGGCTTTCAGCTCTAATCTTTTAATTGGGCTGTGGGATCCTCCTCCCGCTTTAGTGAAATAGTCTCATCTGCCAACTCCGAGCCCGTTATTCAGGAGGATTAACCAGCAGAACGATGCACCATCACCATCCCCCTCGTGCGTGAGTCCTCTTTCCCACCTTTGCAGCCCCGGGATCCGGGAGCAGACAGATCCCTTAAAGCTCCTGCTCACCTCTCCGGGGCGGCACATCCCAGCAATGCAAAACTCCTTCAAAGCGTCAGCGCATCCCGGCTAAGCACTTCAGTTAATGTGCTTTAAACACAGCTCCTTAGCTTTTCCATGCTGAGCATGCAAGGAATACATGACAACCAAACCGCTGGTTTGCACCTTAACCCAATAATCTCAATTTTCTTTTTTTCCAGCATTCATTCCAGCGGTGGCTCTGCTCTGCCGGCAACAGGCTGATGCTCTCGGGGAGCGTCGGTCGCAGGCCAGGCATCCCCTGCGCTCGACACAGCCGAACACAGAGCAAACTCCCGGTTCCCCAAGCTCATAATCTCATTATAAAGCTGGACAGACAGATCCACATGAAAATAAACCGACGGGAGCAACACGAGCCCCGGCGCTGCTGTCGTTTGAGGCTGTCGGAATCCAGCTGCGGGACTTTGGCAGCCTGGGGCATCATAAATCCCCATCGCACAATGAAAGCCCGGCACGCCGACGGCCCCGATTGGAACCTAATTGCTGCAAACATGATTAAAGCAAGTTGGGTTTTTTTTCCCTTGCAGCACAGAGAGGAGCTACTTTAAACACATTCCTCAAATTACATCCCGATTTTCTGCCATCCAGGGAGATGTCTGGGTGCCTCCAGAACCTCTAGGAGCCGTGGGGTCCTCGGCACTCCAAAAATATCAGGTCAGTGGACTTGAACCATGAGAGAAGTGTCTTATAACCAGGTCACCCAAGACCATCGATACGGCAGCGGGCGCGGGACCCGATGCCCACTGCCATGCCTGGGAACACCACGATCGCTTTGAAAACAATCTTGTCCTCTGCCAACCCCGCGCAGCCAAGCTTGGCACGGGGAGAGGTGAGATTTCCAGCTCAGCCCTGCTATTTCGCAGCCACACGAGCCTCCTGGCTAAAAGCCTCTGATTTTTTGCAGGATTAGAAGAAGGGATGGGGAAGGCACAAGGCTGGTGAGGGATGGAGGACGCTGCTAAAGCACGCCGGGACTGGAAGAGGAATGATACGCTCGGCTGCCCCTGATGCTGGAAGCGATGGCCAGCAGCAGGAGTCAGTGGGAACAGATTTCGCATCACCGAGAGCCGCTCTCCCTGTCCCCCAGCCCGGTGGTACCCAGCGGCGTCCGGGGCCACCAGCCAGGCTTGCTCTCGGCGTGCAGCTCCTCCCGGGCTCGGCACGGTGGAAGGAAGGCAAGGAGAAATGCTGGGGGAGGGAAGGGGGAAGGGGTGGGAGGCGAGCAGAGTAAAAAAGCATCACCCCTGGCAAGGTGAGGGCTGACGGCGGGGTGGCACGCTGCTGAAACGGTGGGGTGCAGGCCAGGCGGGGGGACGGCGGCAAGTCAAGGCGTGCGGATGGGCAGCTGACCCGTTTGGAGCATTTTCCCCTCTGATTTTAGAAGGCATCAACGTAGAAAGTCCCTTTTTTCTTTTTTTAATGTTAATAAAAGCCCAAAGCCAAGGGCACACACAGGAAAGGCAAACGGCTTATCTGGGGCATTATCTCTGCTCTGCCAAAAGAGACAGTGCACTATGTACCCCCCTAAAAACTGGCTCAGACCATCTGCCTCTGAGCCACATCGCATGGAGCTAAGCTGAAGGACATGACTTTGGTAAGCGGGTGCCACCACCCCCCTGCCCACGCAGGTTTAGGGTCACTGGCAGTTTCCCCTTTCTTGGTCTCTCCTCCCTCTTTGCATTATTACTTTTTATTTCCCCAGCCTCCCTAGTTCTCAGTGGTGGCCTTCATCCCTTTGGCAGGTCTTCTGCTCTTTCTCTACCACCAATTTTGGTGGCACAGGGCAAAACCATCCCCAGGATCCTGCACTCACCTCCCTCCGCTTCCAGACCTGTGTACCTGAAACCTCATACCTGGAGAAAATCAGGCATCCAAGGTAGGAAAAAGACAAGTGTTGGAGAGGAGCTGTGACCTCCTCCAGCAGCCACGGCTGGAGACGTTCCCCAGAGCAATGCCAAGGTCACACAGGGTGGGAGCCACAGCCACACAATGGGAAAAGTCCTCGAAAAGGTCTTAACTTACTGCTTTTAACCCAAAACACAACAAAGCCCCGTGGCCAGAAGAATGCCTGCACTCCAAAGGGCTGGAGAAGTAAGGACACGCCACCAGAGTGACAGCAGGACCACAAGGGTAGGGGGGTTGATGGCTTAGGGAACACCTCCCAGAGCCACTCCAAGGAATAAGGTGGGAGATGACGGAAAATGGGGATCCCTTCACCCCCTCACCCTCATGGAGGTGGAGAGGGGAAGATGTCCAGCATTGATGTCCATCTGCCATGTCTTGGGAAGTCCGCAGGCTCCGTCGCATGGAGCTTCATCCATAGCACCCAGGGCAAGCACTCCTGTGTCTCCAGCCCTTAAATCTGCACTTTCAAATTAGAATAATACAAGCTGTCTGATTCTGCTCTTCATTTAAAATTTTGCAGCCGAAATGCCTTTTTTTCTTCCCCAGAAAGTAATATCTGAAAAATAATATATTGCACGTGGGTCTTCTAAACCAGGACATAAACAATTCAAAACAGGGTTTTGTTGAGAAATGTCATGAACACAGAGAATCAGAATAATTGTTTCCACTTGCCCAGCACAAAACTTTGTAATATATTGCATTTTGCCTTGACTTGTGAGAAGCTTGCTGCTGCTCCCCGAGGAAGCCCCAGTGGAGAGGCCCCCACAGTTGCGGGCATGATGGCCAGGACCCAAATGCTGCCCTGCACTCTCCAAGGGCTCTTTTTCAACCCAAGATTTCTACTGGCAACATTCATTTTTCATTTCGTACAATAGAAGCCCGAAAAGTCTTTGGGTTTTGACTTTTCTATTAAAAATTCAACAGCTCGAAGGCAAAGTCCAAGCAAGGAGGACTTGCAGCCTTTCCCAGAGTGTGCTGAGTACCAGGGACGACAGAGCAGAGCAAGATGGAGAAGTTGATGCGATGCCTGGAAAACACGATGGAGCACCAGGCACGACGGCTCCCCATCCCTCTCTCATACGGCACAGCTCCGCAGCCTCCCCGACGGCTGTGCTGGCTGAACCCTCCAGATCTCAGCCAGGATCTGCTCTACCTGCTTTTTAAAAGACGAGCGAGGCAAAAAAGTCCACACCTGTAATTTCCCAAATGAGGAGCTTTGATTTTAAGTTAATTAAAATCAGATGGAACAGGCTCAGTGTACCCACAGATCGAGAGCGTGACAGAAAGCTGTGCCATTAATTAGTGCCTGCTACAAGGTTCATCAGTCCAGTAAACCCAACAGGAAAAAAAAATCTGTCACGAAAATAAACTCCTTGGCAGAAGGTGAGTACCAAGTGCACCTTCCAGTGGGGCATGAAAACATTGGTCTAAAAAAGCCACGAGAGGAGAAAAAGACGACGGCATTGATACAGGAAAGCAGCAGGTAAGGGGATCTAGACCATAGAAATGGGAATTCTGACATATTTTTTAAATGGTATCCAAAGAGGAAGGCTTGTCCAGGGCTATCTGTCAGGTTAAGGACATGCTGGGGGAAAGCCTCTGAGCATCACTGGCTGCTGCTGCTGCTGGTGGTGATGGCCTGGCCTGAGGTCCTGAGCTCACCTTCAGCCTCCTCTCGAATCCCAGCAAGCCCAAGCACTCTCCTCCCCATCATTTGGGATCAACGAGCAGGGGAAGGCCCAACCTCATCTGGGAGATGAAGCCAACTTCCAAGGAAGACCATCCTACATAGCTTACAGGGCACACGCTTGGACCACAGCAACGATGGCCTCTTTGGAGGTACTCGAAACCAAAATTCAAGCTGTGGAAGTTGAGATTTGCCCAACGCCCACCTATTTAACGTCAGCATATTCACACAGAGGCAGATGCAGAAAACCCAGCCCAGAGTCCTCCCTTCTTCACTTCCACAAATACCAGATTCCTCTAAAACACTGTATGGAAATCAGCAGCTCTTAGGTTGTATAACTTTTTATTCTAGTAGGAGGAAGGAAATTATCTGATCTATGAATTTAAAAAACTGTGGAAAAATACAATCTGTGAGATTCAGAGCCTGAAAATACCAGTGCAAGAAATAGAAAAGCAGATCTTGGCTTTCAGAAATCAGCACGGCTCCTTCAGAGCTCTGTGCTCGCCTGCTTTACACCATCCGTTGCAATGGTCTGTTGGTGACAAACGCCAAGGTGCTCCCCAACCATGTGCCGTAATGCCAGGCAGGAGCGGTGGGACATCAGAGTGAGATCCATCTCACGGAGCATAGGATGGAGATGCTTCCACCTGAGCTACTCGCCTCATCTTCCCCTTACAGCCAAAGCAGAGAAAAAGGCATTTTTAGAGGAGATTTGCCTGATCCACTTTAAATTCTTATTCTAAAATAGTGTCTCATTTTTGCTTTTTTTGGGGGGTGTTGTCATCCCCTAGCCCTCCTCCACAACCAGCTTTTGTTCTCTCTCTTTTTCTCTTTTCCAGTGAGAGCTGAACTCCTGACTTCATCACCGAACTCCAACATTGGCCCTGAAAAAAATACCCCATGCACCTCCAGAGCTGGCAACGCAGCGTTCGCTTCAGCCCTGAGCATTTCTGCGCCATCCCAGAAAACATCCTCGCCAACACAGACCCAAGTGTTTCTTCAGATGCATCTTGAACCTTTATTCTTCCATCAGTGCACATGCAAAAGCACACGTCAGGAGGACACATCTCACCAGGCACACAGCCAAGGGAGGAAACTAAGCCTTTGGGGTGCATAAAACTGGCTCTAGTGCCCACGTGGATGGTGAGGATTGAGGAATGACCACTCCAGTTGCATCAGTAAAGCCAACAGTGGAGACAGATCAGTGGAGGGCAGGACAGCGGAGATGTCCTGCCACTCTCCCATATCTCACCCGAGCTTCTTCCTTCGTGGCCTGGCTGGAAAAGCAGTCAAAAAAAGCAATCAAGCATTGCTGCTCTACCAGGAACGACGACAGCTCCACCTCATGCTCTCGCAGCTATCTGCCACACTGCCTGCAGCCCAAGAGCCCGTCCTCACCAACCCACGGTGGCACTGGGAAGTCTCACTAAAGCTCAGGGCTCGTCCCAGCAGATACAAACCTCTCCAACCACTGCACAGAACGTTAAATCCTAAAAGGACGGAACCACGCAGACTTACTCATCCACCAGCACAGCTTTGCAGGTGGGACACTGGATTTGTATCAAGGTTAGTGATTTCAAGGTAGCTTTTAAACCATATGAGCAACAGATACAACAGGCCAGCATCTACATTAACGCAACAGCTTGACTTACCCTTCCACTTGGCTGAAAACCCCTTCAACACTGATATTTCAAACCCAGGACAACATCCCACGATGCTTCAGTGCGATCTGCCACATGTAGCTGATAGCAGGTCCCATCAGCAGGAGGGCTACAGCCACCTCCACCACATCTATAACCAACCGCAGGAAATGGCCACTCCTGGTACACAACAACTCAACTCCGTACCAGGTCTTCAGCCTGGTAATCCCAAGCTCAACCAACATTAACCTTCCACGTGGCTATGGGCTGCTCCCCAGTTTTGGCTGCTCCTCCAACTGGTATTTCCCCTCTTTTCCCATGTACAGGATAAGGATTTTGAGGGCAGGAATTTTGCTGGTTTTTTTTTTAAACTTTTTTCTTACTTTTTAAACATGTATCTACCCAGCAACAGGCACAATCAAGTCCCTCAGGACTATGCAATGCAAATAAATCAGCAGTCTTATTTTAACCCATTTGACCCTTACTGCCTTACTATAAATTGCAAATAACATATTCCAGAGTTTCCCTCATCCTAACCAACTGCTATGCACTCAACTGAATGGCAACCTGTGACATCCTTCCAAGTGAGGACCTCAAGGAGGACGGACAAGACATGTGCTTCCCTCTAACAAGCCTAAGATACAACTCCCCATTAACACTCCCATTTTCCAGCTGAAGAAACCCGACGCACAACTCCACACGCTTCTGCAGCTCTTGCTGGAGTGGATTAAGAAGTTCATTGACATCTTCTGAGTGGACATGCCATAACATGCTGCGAGAATGCTCGCAACCCAAAAGCCATCAGGGTTAGCTTCAACCGATGCTGCTTTCATACACCATGGTGGTTGACCAACTGGTGGTTCTCTCTTGAAGGACTCCAGATGGCCCTGCAACAGCACATCTGCCCATGCCCCAAGGCAAAGAGCCTCATGTACCATCAGTGTACAACAGCACCAGGAGTACAGCTTGCCAACCAACACTGGTCCCTGCTCCGATCAACAAACATCACTTTCTTTGGCCAAGTCTATATGGAAAACTCTATTTTTCTGCTTCTGGTAAAATCCTTGTGCAAGGATGAAGAGCACAGAGCAAAGCACGCTGCTGCTAAAACAGAAAGAAAAGGGTATTTCTTTCTGTCTTCACACCTTTTAGAGTTAAACATTAATGGTGTCGAGATGTCTTAAGTAAAAAAGGCTGGTTGTCTGAACAATGTCAGGAAAAATTATACGGTGCTGAGTGAATGCAAAATTAATGAGCACTGAATGCTGACAGGAGAGAACAGGCATAAGGAGCTGAGACTTTTTTATAGTCGCTGCTGAGATCAAGCAGGTAGAACATCTCCATCTTGCTGGGGGAAGGAATAAAGGGAGAAAAAAAACTTTTATCTGAAATCTGAAGAATTTAATTTGTTCAAAAACTGTGTCAACGCTGCACAGCCAAATCTGCAGAGATGAGAAAGGGCTACACGTAGCTTTCCCCCCCAACTTTAATTCAGCCCTGGCATAGCCTTCCTTCTCCTTCTGCAGGCATAAAATACATCGCAACACCGTTTTAACGATCCAACTTAATTAATTTTGCAAAGAATTAGACTGTCTTTTCTCACGATGTAGCATCTTGAAGCCCTGCTACGCTGCATGCTGACGTCCATGAGAAGTTACTACTAAAAATTCACTCGTGTCAACCGTTAAACCAGCTTTATGCTCAAGTTGCACAGGCATGTCAAATATGCGAACTGCACCGGCAAGGAGACGCCTGCCAAAGCGTGCAGACAATGCAAAGCTCGAGCACGGCGAGGGGGGAGCTGATGCTTCCCATGCGCAGAGCAGCACTTCCCCCCCCCAAGCCCCGCTCCTCCAAACCCGACTTTCGCGCACTTCCCATCTGTCTCGCCGGGGTTGCAAAGGGAGAGCTGTCAACCTGCAGCTATCAAGGGGATCTGTCGGACTTTGCGGTGCAGTGTAAATGAACCAAGGGGTGGAGGTAACACGTGCATCTGAGTGTGGTCAGTAGGTGCAAGTGCAGCTCCAGGCCACAAGATGCCCCTGGGGAAATAGGGATGGGCAGGAGCAAGCCACACAGTATGGGAAGCTACCTAGAGAAGATGGAGCCATGTGGTATGGGAAGCCACCCAGAGAAGAAGGAGCTGTGTGGTATGGGAAGCCGCACAGAGGAGACGGAGATGCGTGGTATGGGAAGCTACCTAGAGAAGATGAAGCTTCCTGGTATGGGAAGCCACCCAGAGAAGGAGCTGTATGGTCTGGGAAGCGACCCAGAGAAGATGAAGCCACATGGTATCGGAAGCTACCTAGAGAAGATGGAGACATGTGGTATGGGAAGGCACCCAGAGAAGATGGAGACATGTGGTATGGGAAGGCACCCAGAGAAGATGGAGACATGTGGTATGGGAAGCTACCTAGAGAAGACGGACCAAGCCATGCAGGTGAATACTGCTTTCTTGTCCATCTGCACAGAGCCTGCTCAGGAGGACCTCACCTCCAAAATGAACTTTAACTCTTCCAGTGCAATCTTTACATGCAGAACTTCGGGTGCAGTGCCAGATGCTGGATGTTCACAGTGGATGCACGAAGGCACAGCTCTTGGGTGCTCCCTATCCCCAAGCAGGCGAGTCCCCAGGAGACTAAGGAACAAGGCTGAACATCCATCCTTTGTCTTCCCCCAGGAAAAACCACAGCGACTCATGCAATGGGGTTCTGCATCTAGGGCCAAGGTGCAGATACCTGCAACTACATTTTTAAGGACTGTACCCAGTATTTAAAAAATTTGGGATGGTCCAAACTTTAAATACCTCCATCCCTGGAGGTGTTTAAAGGATGGGTAGATGGGGTGCTTAGGGACATGGCTTAGTAGTGGTTTTGGCAGTGTCAGGTTGATGGCTGGACTCAATCTTAAAGGTCTCTTCCAACCTAGACAATTCTATGATTCTGATTCCCTGCTCGCCGTCCACGCATGTAATTCACTGTCTCAGTGCAGCAGCTGCACCAAACCCAGAGCGAACATCAGCCTGGGGAACCCAATCCAGCACTCCAGCGTTCGTCAACCCTGCTCATTGTAATACAGACTTAATGACTTAAAGGAGAGTTAGTTGAGACTGGCAGTTTAATTAATGAATATCCATCTTGGAACGTGGACTTCCTCAATAGCATGGGCAGAATGAACGGTGAGAAAGATCATTTAAAACCATCCAAATGGTGTCATTGGCTCTCTCCCTGAGGTTCTGGTAAGGCTTTAAGTGCCACCAAACGCCCCCTGATGAAATCGTGGGGCTTGGGGGAAGCAAAAGAAGCCGGATGAGGAGCTCAGCAGCTGGGCACAGGGGAATAACGTGGACCGAGAGGGAACGAGACCGCTCCTGCACCTCTCACGCTCGTGCCCCGGCAAGTTTGTTTGCTTTGCCCAACCATACCACTCAGCATAATAAAAGCTATTATCTCCTTGTACAAATCTCCCTTTATTTCCTCTGCTCGCAGGAGCGTCAGTAGGATTAAGGTCTATAAAAGTTTGTTCAGGGGAAAATCTGAAATGAAAACAGAAGGACTTGCACGGCTGACTCCAAATATGTTGGGTTTTTTTCCCCATAAGAAAGAGTTTATTGTGTTACTTCTTGCTTTTTAGGCCTGGCAATGCGTGCACCGCCGGGCGCTCTGATGGGTCAATAATCGAGATGGGCACTTGCAGAGATGTGCTGGGGTGAGCTTCCCTCTGAACCCCCTCTCACACGGGACACTCGATGACTAGGTCAGATGAGATGCCTCCATCACGGCTGCTAGAAGAGAGGTGGGATGGACCTCGCTCATCCTGCTGCTGCACCCAAAGGGATGCTAGCTCATGGGATGGACAAACCTCTATCTGGTCATCAGCCAAAGGAACTCGGCTCCAGAGCAGAGGGAGGACAAGCTCACAGGAGGCAAAATCCTGTTCGAGTGCCATCCCGGGGGAAGAATAATCTTAAAATAGTTTTTGTCCATCTCTACCAAGGGTAAGGAGGACCAGGAAAAGGACTTTAAAGAAAGTGGATTTTTTTCCTCCTCCTTTCTGCCTCTCTTAAAAATGAGACTGAATCAAAGAGAACGGAAAAAAAAAAAAAGAAAAAAGGAAAAAAAAAAAAGCTAATCCGGCACAGCAGAAGGCAAGAGGAGGAGTGATTTCTACAGGTGGTTTATGACTCTCCGCATGATCCACACGCCTGTTACATCCTATCAGATCCTCTCCTTACGGCGAGGTGCTAAAGGATTTATTAGTTCTTGACAGTGTGAGATGTTTAAAAGCTTGAGGATGTAATAACCAAATGTTCACTTGTTAAAATAAAGGCACCGTTTGGAGAGGTCTGTGCAATTCTTAGCAGCCTCCCCTTCCCCTTGGTCTATATTTAAGCTGCCAGCTAGATTAAAACTGTCAGAGCAGGGATGAGAATTTTATTGACATGCTTTGTAGGTGGTACGGCTCCATAAAATAAACATATACAGAGGATGCTCCCTGGTGCCGCTGCACAGGCAGAGATTTTTATAGTACTGACCTGGGGGAGTTTGTATCTGAAATCAATCCCTGATATAAAACAGATTCCAGAGGATACGGAGAGACAGACTTCACAAATGTCTGCGGAGAGCGTGGGCAGGGATGCAATCCATTTAACATTTCACGTTGAAACCAAACTGCGGAGAAGGGGAGGGCGTGAAATTCCCCGAACCCGCTCCAACAAACTCATGCGTGAGGTGCAATTAATTACTCTGGTAACAGGGAGGTTTCAATCCCGGGAGGGTGCGGGACGGAGCGTGGGGCAAGGGACTCGCACAGAAGCAGCACCAGGACTCTCGCCCCGGCTTTGCATTGGCAGAAGTCGTTGCCGCAGATGGGGATCCAGTTCTCGAGGCATTTTTCAAAACCAAAATATTCCGATTTATAGAGATGAAGGCCGGGAGAGATCACTAGATTGGCCAGTCTGACCTCTTGAATATTGCAGAGCTATCAAAGTTCACCCACTTCCACCACCATGGGCCCTAAACTTCTGTTTGGCCAAAAGCTGACGCAACCCACCGCTTCCCTTGGCAGCTGGTTCCCAAAGCAATCACCCTCCCAGTTGTAACTCTGGGCCCGAGTCCTAATTTGTTTTTGTCTGGCTTCGGCTTTGAGTCATTCCCTGTTATGCTGGATTTAAAAACTTCTTTAGTAGCCAGCATTTTCCATTCTTGTTAGTGTTTATAGTGTCATCACCATGTCCCCACTCCTTTTTCTCCCCCTCTGATACACTCAACAGAGCTCTTCAACCTTCCAAGCTGCAAAACATTTCGTCCAGCCCCTGGCTCATTTCCATGCCTCTCCTCTCTGCCTTCTCTGGATTTTGCAATCTCCTTCCAGCATAAATACCAAGCCTGAGCTCCAGTTTTGTCCCACAAACTCCATGCATGTGTAACATCACCCAAGAGAAGCCCACCTTGCCTTTCATCACATCCCAAGACCACACTGACTGCCTTTGCTTCCAGAATCTCCACATCTTCTTGAAAAGCACCATTTCCCGGGATACCATCCACCCAGCACTCCTGTATGTCCATCCTGTATTGGTCTAGCAATGATTTTGTATGGCCTTCCACATCCATGAAGATGTTGAATAGCACCAAGATCTAGCAGAGACTCCCAAGAAGCTCCATGAAACTCAGTTTTGAGAGTAAAGGTGTTTCATGAGGATGAGGAGAAGTCATCAGCGGTGTTCCTCTGGCACCCAAGGTAAGGTAGTCATGGAGGGAGAACACCACCAAGTTGAGGGCGGGTTGACCTGTTCACATGAAAGATGACCAGATGGTAGAAAAACTACCCACTCTGCTAAACTGTGCTAATTTCTCCCACTTTCTACTACTTGAAGGTCACGCACTCATCAGCCAAGAACACGAGCTTTGGCTATAAGCTAGGGATGGCTTAACTGAAGGTGACAGAGGAGATGCCAACAGTTACCTCCAGCATACCAGGGGTGGTACCAGCAATAACCTAATGCTACTGGTAAGATCTGGTAAGAAAAATCGTGACAGTTTGGGCCAATTCAGCCAAGAAAAATGAAGTTCAGTTGGAAGAAATACAGAAAATAGGTTGATTAAAGGAAAGGCATAACTATCTGACATCAAGATCCTAGGAGAGCTTGGTTTGTTGGACAAGTCAAGCGAAAGCAGAGAACAAGAGCAACAACTTCATAAAAATGCATTAGAGAAGGGTGGTAATTACCAAACAGAAGGAAGAATAAATCAAATTAAAGGGCAACACTGGCACAGGAATGATCCGAAACTCAATTCCACCGAAAACGAGCAGGTGGTTTCACCCTCTCCAGAATCTCAGGATTCCTGGAAGGATGAAGTTAAACAGTTAAAAGGACTGGATCTGTTTGTACTGTTTACCTTGGATCAGCCTCACACTTGAGGGCTTTCAGCAGGCACCTACCGAAGCCAAGGAGGAATTCCCCCTCCCTGCTGGTGTCTAATCTGGCCTCCAGGGTTTGGTTGTTTTTCTTTCTCTGTAGCCCTCTAACATACAGTGAGAAACTGGCCGCCGAGACAGGATGAAAGCGGTGCGCGTCCCTCCCTCTAGTAGCACGAGCAGCTCCATCGGGGTTAATCCAACCACCAGATTTGGGATGAAGAGCGACCTTTCCTCCCCAGCATGTGCAAACACTCAGCGACAGCGCCACTGGCAGAGAAGGTCCTTCCCGACCTCGGGGACAAAGGCAAAGGAACCCGGAGTCTGCAAAACACCGCTCTAAGGCAAAAGCAAAGCTCCCCTTTTCTGACCTCCCTTGAAGCAAACAAAATCAGGAAAACTCCAATAAAGTCAATGCATTTAAAGAGGAGACTACAGCACCAGGCTGACAGTTGTAGCCTGAAGAGATTCCAATCTAATTTTAGATTTGACACAAACCTTAATGTGGTTTTAATTAATTAATTAAAAAAATCCTTTAATTAATGTAAACCCCTTAAAGCGGTTTTCATTTACTCCATTTCCAGGAGATATTTCCACTTGCCTTGCTCCTCAGATGCCATTCTGCTGCCTGCTTTTGTTCTTCAGTCCAACCTCAAATGTCAAGACCTAAACTTGTGTTTATAATACATCGCTGGGACGCTGTGAGCTCAGGCTATTTCTTGAGCCTTCACATTTTAATGGTTTTCCAAGTAAAGAGGTTTCCATCTCTTCTCTGACTACGCAAAAACTCTGCAACTCATTCTTCCACTGCATGAAAGTGTCCTTTTTTGGGTCCACTGAAGGACCTCCATGTTGACTCAGCACATAAAAGTTAACAAAAATTACACTTAAATCCTCTGAATCTAATAGTTTAAGTTTATCTCAATTTCTGCATGCGAGGGAGAAAGGCAGCAGTGACGGCATGCTGTCACCCTGCCCTCCTGGCAGCAACAACCACCTCGAGCCGCTCTCCAGGCCACCAAAGTAGGAGCTCAGATGTGACACGGGAATGGAGCAGGACATCCTGGGGTTCAGAGTCCCTGGGACCTCTCTGTTCCTCTCTGATGGCAAGCTGCACTCAGTAGAGCAGCCACTGGCTCTTGTCTTCAACCCGCTCCGGCTGTTTGGCCACCCTGGGCACCACATCTAAATAGTGCATCCACTTTTAAGCCCCCAGTGTAAGACAAACAGGAGCAAGTTCAGCGGAGGCCACCAAGATGGTCAGGGCTGGAGCACGGATCCTGAGACAAGAGGACAAGGGAAGGGGTTTGCTCAGCCTGGAGAAGAGATGGCTTTGGGGCACGTGACAGCAGCCTGCCCATGCCTACAAGAATTTGTGGAGGTGATGGAGCCAGGCTCTCCACAGCGATGTATTGTGAGAAGGTAAGAAGCAATGGGTCTAAGTGAAGCAACAGACACTTAGGTGGAAGAAAATCTTGTTCATCACAAGGCCAGCCAAATGCTGGAGCAGGCTGCCCAGAGCACCTGTGCTTCTCCATCCTTGGGGGCTTCCAAAGCCCAACTGGGTAAAGCCCTCAATCCCACCACTATCAGAAATGGAAATAAGCTTTATGGAAATGAGACGGTTCCAGCCAGACAGAGAGACTGCCAGCACCCAGGTGAAATGTTCAGACTTCTCCAAGAGGATACAGGGTTACAATACGGGGAGAGGGAAGAGCTGATATGAAAGAGTATTCAAAAATATAAAATGCAAGAAATAATGCAAGCATAAATGAGGCAGAGCACGTGATGCAGAAGGTACTTTCCCTCGGTGGCGTGGAGACAGCAGCTCCAAGGACCTGAGAAGTTTCATCAGAAACGGGAAATACTGCCTGTGATTCAGTGCATGTCAAGAAAGATGCGTTCAAATTGGCGTTGGTGAAAGAAGGATATGCAGACAATTTAGGAGGACCCTAAACAGAAAAAAAAAACCTGCCTGGAGACTTTTACTGCGTTATCCTGGCAAAACAAAGCCAAGCGAAGGAGAAGGTCCCAAAGGCTCCTTCAACCCCTGCACTGGATACGCCCAGTTCCTTTGCAGACTCAGTAACACGGACTTGGGCTAGGTATTTCCTCAAAGCTAATCCAAGTCCGTGTAGAGCTCCGTCCCCAGGGGCTGCAGACACAAAACTCTGTGGACTGAGGGTAACGTGGGAGCCTGGACTCGAGCAGAAGAAACCAGCTGAAAGCCCTTAATTGCTCTGCACTGGGTTCCTCTGCTTTGGGGTAAAGCTTGCCAAGGGGCCTCGGCTCTGCGACTTGCTTTCACACATTGCATGCAACTACTCGCTTTGTGGTTTTATGGGAGTAATTTTATGATCTTTAATAACGTACCACAACACTCGGCTGCTGGGACAAGAAGGGGCTTCTTGACTCAGCGCCCGAGGACAGGGTCTCCTCCTCTCCTCCTCCCAAAACCTCACGCTGCCATTGCAGGCTGTGGGAGAAGCCTCTTCCCAGGCCACCACTTCACCATTTTCTGACCACTGCTAAATACAAAGCCAAGGCTTTTTTGTTCTCTTTTTAAAGCTCACCATGTGTTGGCATTCCCAAACCCAAGAAGAAACTCAGCATTCGTTTTGAAGAGGCTTCCATACGTCCCACTGAGGACCCAGGACCTCTCTGCGCCAGAAGCTGTACATGTATATCACAAAATAAATCCAGGGCCAAATCTAAGCATATGACAAGACAGCAGGGAAACTTAATTAAAGGAAAGCCACTGACAGCCCAATGATCACATGCAACAGAACAGTCAAAATCAATAATTATTTCATACACTTCACTTAATTAACCTACTGCATTTACCCAAAAGGAAAATTACTTCCCCAAGTAGGTTAACTTCTAAATGGGGGGTGGTCTTAAATTAAGGGTCCTCTTCTTTTCAGGTTGATGTTCCCTAGTGACAAAGCAGCACAAACTTGCCGGAAGTAGCTCGTCTTATTACAACCACACTTCAGGAAAAAAACAAATAAAAAGATGTCAGGAGGACACAACTGCTCCACCGTTTTGCTGGACCAGAAAGAGGAAACTTCTGTGCAGCAGAAGAACAAGTTGTGGAATTGTTGTGTAGTCCAAGAACAAACAGAAATGCTCTTATCCCTAAACCCCCTGAAAAATATTAAAGTAAAAGCTCAAGAAATGGCCCCCTCCTAACCCAAAGTAACTCAGCTTAAAAACTGAGGGTCATCTTCGCAGGTTAACACAGTAACGTTTGAGAGAGAAAGCTAATTCTTCGCCTACTGCCCTTTTAAAACATCCTGAAATCAGGTCACTATTCTGCAGCATTACTACAGAATAAAACTGCATTAGTAAAGATCTGATTTCTTTTTTCCCTTACACATCTATAAGAATAAATTCAGCAGCTCCACCACCAAAAAGCCAAGTTTCACTGGGGCTGAAGGGGTTGTACAACCCTCTATTGCCATACAAAGCCTTGCACTGCAAAGGTAAGCAGTGACTCAAGGTATTCCATGGGACAAGCTAAGTTGTACAAATCCAAGCAAATATAGAATAAAACCTTTATTTTGGCAACTACAGAGTGAATCTGCTGGGGCTTTTGGACCTCGCAGGACCAGAACCTCATGAGCATCACTCCACGCGTCCTGGCGGTGCCGGGAGCCATGCCGTGGGCTGCTCCTGGACAAGGTAGCTGCCGGCTCCGTGCATTGATTCCCGCAGAAGCCGAACATACGGCGGCACAGCGGGAGCGACTGCCAGCAAGCGGCGATGAGCAAACGCAGGAAGGACGGGGGGAAGGAGGTCCCTTGGACGTTGGCGGTGGTAGAGTCACTTGCGATGCCTTAGGAGGCGTTTCAAGGGCAACCCTCTGCGGCTGTTTGAGTTTGTAGGTGGCGTAATGAAAAGCTCAATACTATTTGATTTATTCTGTTAAGGTGCTGGATTTATATTCCTGCTCTGGAAGGAAATGAAGCAGCCTATCAATGGAGAGGGCTTTTGGGAAAAGATTTGGTGGCTTCATCTTTAAAAAGGACGCTGCTAAGGTTGGGAGCTCTACAAAGGAGATGAGATGACTCCTCTGCCGGCTCCCATCTCCGTCAGATCTCTGCACATTGCTCCCTGTTTAATTAAAAAAATCATCTGGGGGAAAAAAGGAAATACCTTTCCGAAGCCCGCCTGCCACCGCAGAGCCCGGTGTCGCAGGGGCATTGGATGCCGAGGCTCTGCCTCTCCCTGGGGCAGACGTGACCCCAACCTCCACAGCACTTCCAGGGTAGACATCAAGTATTACATCATTTTACACAAAAGGAACGAAACAAGTGGCAGTCCGTGCATCAACACAGCTTTTCCAAAATCTCTGCTCATTTTTGTACTCTCCTGTATGACCGAGACGCTTTATTTTTGCATTTGCAACCACGTACCAGCCACCTTCCCCGTGGCAACCAAGCCTCCTCCCTGTCCTGCAGCCTCCTGACTCCATCACAGCTCCACCACGCTGCCCTGATGGCTTCTTCTAACAGCCTTTACACCACCTCTGCTGACCCTACAAGCCAAAGAGTGCCACAAGTTGAGCAGTGAAGCTGTCCAGCTTGCCTCCATCCATCGGGTTTTGACCGCAGCCAGCACTGCTCTGAATTAAAACAACCTTGGGCGAGCTCACCTCCACATGATGCATGGACATCAGCTCGATCTCATGGCATGGCTCCGCAGCAGAGGACCCACCCCAGGAGAGGACCTCCAGCATCCACATGCTGAGCATGACGCCAATCTAAAGGCAAATGGGAGGGAGGTCTGCACGGATGGACCGCTGCCCCGCGGAGCCCAGGCAGGAGGCTCAGAGAGATCTCCTTGTTGACCTCCACGCTGCCCAGGAGATGTTGGTGGTCCTTTCTCCTCCGTCCCTGGCAAGTGACCGCACGCAGGCATGGTTCAGGGCTCCAACACTCAAACCACCCGACTCGAAAAAAATTGAAAAAACTTTTGTGGGACGGACAAAGGCTGAAAAATTAACTGTCTGGCCTCTTCCTCTGCTGCGTTTATTGCTGTCTTGGCAGATGAATTTCAGGTTGCTGCCACAGCCGCAAACCGCTTGTTCTGCCAACTGTACATTACTAACATTGGAAGGTGTCCAGACCTAGGAATCTTTTCTAAAAGCATTTGCTTCATACTTTAAATAGCAGCCCAGCAGGCAGGGGGATGGGAGGGAGAGCTCAGCCCCTGCGTGCGATCCATCTGCAAGCTTCTGTCGGCTCCTCCACCCCTCTGAGGGTTAAAACTGAGGACGACGCACAGCGGAGGTTGCAGGGGGGTTAGAGTTGGTGGGATGTGACCTCTAAACCCTCTGGGGCTGGAGTGGGGAGGATGTCCCTCCCCCAGGATGTCCTCGCTCCCCCGGCACTGCCACCTGCCCCTTCCCAAGTTCCCCAGCTCCACACCTTGCACGTTATTAAATTAATAACAGGACGTTGGCTGTTTTTTCATTGAAATCTGCCCTGCTATGAGGTTTAGCATCATTTTCCCTGGTGCTTTTGAGTTATAATTATTATTGGGCTGAACAGCATCATTTGCTGAGATTTCTATGATTCTACGGTTTGCTGGGACGTCCTGAGCCCGCTATAACACATCACTGCAAAGTCCAAACTCCCCGGCTCCTCTCTGTTACATGAAATCACGTCCCCAGGCGGACTTCCTAATGGAGCATTTGAAGGAACACAGCCATGCGCTGCAGTATACATCACCACTCACAACACTTCAGCAACAAAACCTCAACAGTTAGCAAATATTAATCAGGTTTATGGCTGAGAAACAGAGATGAGGAGGAAGGATAAGGGCAGGGAAACACAACGTCTAACAGTCGATATAACTACAAGGACAGAAAACTGTCCCTGGCCACAAATACTCTGACTTTTCGCCGTATTTCCCCTACCTCCTCATGTAAAACGCTCCCACACTAAACTAAGAACAAATACAGGTGAAGTTTCTTTTCTTCCATAATTTGGCGCCGCACTAGATAAGCCAGCAATACAGAGCAAAGCTCAAGGCATAATATTTTTAAGTAGTGCTTGTCCTAGTTAATGTTCAGCCCTGCTGTGCAATGTCAAGAAAACTAATGAACAGTGAAGTGGCAGCGAGCAGGAACCTGGCTGTACTCGCCCGCTACCAAACTCCTTTCAGAGCCCGGGCACAACGTGAACGAAATCTAAGAGCAGTTGTCCTGGTTCAGCGGGAAGCCCGGGCAGCCCATGCAACGTGAGCCGAATGCTTTGCCACCATGCTTGCCCCAAAATTCCATGCCTAAAGTAATAGCGAGATGGGAGGACCTATGGCAATGCCTGGCTTGTTATAGGACAAAGGGTGATGGCTTTAAACTTAACTAAAAGAGGGAAAATTCAGACTAGATAGAAGGAAGAAATGTTTTACGCTGAGAGTGGTGAGACCCTGGCCCAGGTTGCCCAGAGAGGTGGTGGATGCCCCATCCCTGGAAACATTCCAGGTCAGGCTGGACGGGGCTCTGAGCAACCTGGTCTAGTTGAAGATGTCCCTGCTCATGGCAGGGGGTTGGACTAGATGGCCTTTAAACGTCCCTTCCCACCCAAACTGTTCTGTGATTCCACAGAGCACCTGTACGTGTGTACCCACGTCCCAGCCATGGGGTTTGGGAAAAATTCAACATCTGTTATGAGGCAACATGGCTCCGCTTGCAGCGTGCGGTGGGAGCTTTGGCAAAGGCAATGCTTGACGGATGACGCGCTCTCAGCACTAGTACTGAGCGGGCTTCACCTTGTGCACCAAGGACAAACTGTTGTCATGAAGGACAAACTATTTGCATGAAGGAAAAAGTATTTGCACAAAGGACAAAGTATTTGAGCACACGAGATGGGCAGCCCTTAGCAGGCATGATGCAGAGCAAGCTGGAGCCCACCTGCAGCAGCTCCAGGAAAGATGCTGGGGTTGCAAGGACCTGAGCAAGTCCCACTCCCTCCTTAATACACCTCACCCCTTCTCCTGTGTGTCGCTTGAGCCCTTTGGACTTCCACATTTCAGTCTATGAGTTGACACTCAGGGTGAATTTTAACCTTTATATGGCTTCCCAAGCATCTCTTCTCCGTTCACTGGTTACAGTGCTGTATTCACGGGCGGGAGGTGGATTAATGCCCCTCTGATCTGGCAGGAGAACAGATCTGAAAAGGGTACATGGCTCTTCACTGAGTCTTGGGACAGTGTGTGGCAGAACTATCTGTCCTTCACCTTAGCCAGCCATAAAATGGGGTTTCTGCACACAGTTAATAGCGATATTGATGATAAGCACTTCATGGGCCCAATCCTGAAAGCTCAACAATCACTTCTGATTATTTTACTAAGGAGTAATTTCAGGATGAATCACAAACATGGAATAAAGTGCCACCTTGCACCAGAAACAAAGGTGGCATCTTAAACAAGCCAAGTAACGAGGGCAAAGCATACCCTTTTGTGTTAATGCTTTCATAAAAGCAGAAGGAAAATTATTGCAAATGGAACGATGATGTCATGATTTCTCATGAATTAAGTCATGATAATCTGCTGCAATTTAGTGCCTGAAGGGTACCAGGAGAATGCTCTTACTCTGAAGCTTCCCGACAAGCCAAGGCAGGAGGCTGCCGCCTTACCTTGCTCCAACCTCTTCATCTGCTGGATCTGATCAACCGTCTTTTTTAGGATCTTGCATTTGTCAGGTTTGACACTCAGAGTGTCGATGTCCCCGATGTTTGCAGACAGCAGCTCTGCCAGCTCCTCTAAATACTTGTTCTCCTGTTCCCGTCGCCGCTTTTCATTGCTGTTAAGAGAAGGGAAAAAAATTAAAAGTTATATTAATGACTTTTTCCCACTAGTCAGTCTAGCCACACCTGGGCACTGGACAAGAACCCAAAAATACAAGTACTGGCTGGAGTGATGATCATGCTATAACCCAAGTAGCTCCAAAATACTGGGGAGTTCATTCAGGCCTTTGTCTATTTTTATGCATATAATCAAAATTAATGCCAAGGAAGATACATAGGGCTAGCCAGACACCCCCAATAAAAACAGCCCTCTAACATTCAGGACTCTTTCTACCTCTCAGAAATAGTTATAAGTGAGTTATATAAAATATAATAAAAAATAGTTATATACAGCTTCTTATTTTTGTACAGCCACTATTCCAGCTGTCACCAAGTTTAATCCTAAATTCATACCTAGAAGTTAACAACATCCACCGGAGTTCACCAAAGTGAAAATTGGAATCAACGGTGACAAGAGGAAAATGAAAAATATTCATGAGATCAACCTTTTTGTCCCAGCAAAAGCAGGGGTTTTTTAGCTCCCAGCCACTGCAGAAGCTCAACACTCTCCCATCAACTATTTGTAAATTCTGGGAACTCAGAATATATTATTTATGTGCTATGACATGGCCATCAATGAAGCCACGCTGGACGCTGTAATATGTTCCTTTACCAAAGACATTATAAGCATCAAAGCCACCAAAATGAGTTGTGCATATGGGAGAGACACACCGAGACACACTTTCCCTAAATACCTTTCTCTACATCAACCAGAGGATGAAATGAGGACACCTCAAAATGCCCAACATGGCTCTACACCGCTTGCAATGCCTTTTATCAGGTTGGTTTTCCATAAGCCACCTAACTTTCTGTTGCAACCTTCTTTAAGAAGTACTGCCTGAAAATCCCTAACATTTACTGGACACCAAGAAGCTGTTGGATGCCTGTGGGCACAGTGAGATGTTCCTGGCATCAAAGAGGCCTCACAGCTCATGGAGGGGCTGAGGAAACACCAGTTACAAAAGCTGAATCCAACAGTCCGGCTCAGTGGGCAATTTGGGTCCCACCACAGATGCCGCTGCATTGCACTACGTGGTGAAACCAGCTCTGCTAACAGCTGAAGGCTTCGAGAAGAGGTCTGGTTTGTTTTACCTGCTGAGAGTGCAAGCCAACTGGAGCACGAATATACCTTGATAACTCTCCAGAGAACCTTTAGAAACTACATCTGTCCAAAGGGGATGAGACACTACCAGCCCTCCCCTCTAAGGAGCTCCTCAGGTAGGTGGCACAGATGTTTCTTTATTTTTGCCTAATTCCACTTTATTAGCTCAATATCCAGGTCTGACAGGTAGGCGTTGTCTCTTGGGCATTTTTCTGCCACTTAAACTGGCTCTCACATGAAAATATCTGACAACTGCAGGGATAAGACTCTGTGATGAACCTCCCCTTGCCTCCCAAGTTCATTCTCCATCACCTCAGTTCTCCTCCTGCCTGTGTCGTGACTGCCCAGAGGAGGGACAGGAGCGACTCGCCTCCTTTAACTCAGTGGAGCAGCAGAATCAAAAAAGAAAGGGAAAAAATAAAGGCAAGGCCACCTGCGGGTGTGGAGAACGCAAGCTGTGTTTCTGCCTGGGCCATCAGTCCCGTGAAGTCCACGAGCGAGACCTTCCATGGGAGACACATGGTGCGACCTGGAAACTACTCTGTAATGGGTTTGGGTGGGCGCAAAAGCCCTCACTTCCCTGGCAGGCAGCTGCCAACGGCTACTAAGGGGTCACAGGCAGCAAAAACAGCTTCACAGAGGTAGGTCGGATGTCCGTCTGCTGCAGAAGTGCTGGGTCCAGCCATGGACCTCCACCTCTTTTTGCACAGGTATCGGTGACAGCAGCGCTGGCGCGCTCCCCAGCAACAGGCAGGCAAATGCTTCTTGAAGGAGCTCAGCGAGTATTTTAGTTAAGGTCAAATTAATTCCTAGCTCTCCTTGTGAACCAAAAAGCGACAGCAGAGGGGAGAGAAAAAAAAAAAAAAATCTCTGTTGTGGGTGAGCTCATTTCATGAAAACCCTTAATGTCGCTGTTGCTGTGGCAACTTTCAAATTGTAGGAGGGAGAATTGGCCAATTTTCCTTACATAAAAGCATCATGAGAATATTACAGCAGTGGGCTGTTCTTTATGACTCCCGAGTATCATCAAAAGCAATAGTTAAGCCTTCCAGATTTTAACAAAGGAGTTTTGAAGTTCACTTTGCTCCAGAGTATGTTATGGAGCACTTCTGGCCAGCCCGGGGAGGAGAACGAGGTCCCTCCTCACCACGGCTGTGAGCTGGGAGGTGGTCCGAAAGGAAGACGCAGCACTGGTGAGGACTTCTCTTCTGGATTTCGGTAACACACTTCAGCTCCAGCGTTCGGGGTTGGATGGCCAACCTGACAACAAGTGTTTGAGTCAATCCTTCTAAAAATGCTTGCAGGTGCTCTGTGGATGTAAAAACTCATTGTGCTTGGACAAGGAAGGAGAATTCTTCATCCAGAAGTTTCTGCTTCTCTACAATCAGTTCATTCTTTGTTCTATATACTTTGAAAGACCCCTGGTGTCAGCAGCAGAAGGCTTTCTTGGGGTGCTTAGGGGTTAGGATACAAACCACAAGAGATCTGCTTTCCAAAGGCAGACCAGATGAAGCAAAGCCAGGTGTGTGCTCATTCATCCGGAGAGCAGTTCCTTCAAGAAGAGGTGTCCAAGCCCCCCTTGCTACCCATGGCTCCGTCATGGGGACTCAAGGACCAACAGCTTCACCCCACGCTCACCTCTGGGGCAAGGACCAGCTCTAAGACCAGCCTGGAGACAGCAGCGAGGGCTGCAGAGCTCTGACTCAAATGACTCAGCCAGAAAGGGGAAATATTTCACATGATTACCGAAGAATTTGGTAGGAATAAGACAGCCGCAAGTGCTATCAAAATGTCTTCTGCAATTTAACGGCACAGCTAAGCCATGAACCACAGCGCCTTTGTAAGGTGTGCGAACTCTACAGAAGGGAAATGTTGCGACTCAAAACTGCAATAAACAGAAATCTTCAAACAACCACTTAACGTCTCTCTGCCGGAACACCGCAGCCCTTACATTTATTGTCTAGAATACCATGTATGAGCTGTAAGTGATAGAAAATACACCTGGGCTTTGCTCAGTGCATCAATATTCTGCGACGACGACCAAAACAGCATCCCGGGCAGCGGAGACACAGAGTCAGCAGCAGCACCGTACATTCATCCTTACTAACAGACTATATCACCATGGAAAAAGATGCACAGGATTCACAGGGAGCATGGAAAAGCCCGTGGAAGGAGATCACAACTGCCTCTATCCAGGACTTCTTAGCCTAAATGGGGTGGTAAGGTAGCTGGGACAGGAAGGCTGGGTCGTAAGCAAAAGGTGCCTTTCTGCAGTGAGCTGAGCTTTGCAGCAGCCTGCAGCAGCACAAAGGAATAAAGATATTTCAGACAGAAATATTTTCTGTTCCATAATTGCAACATGGAGAAAGAGGGTCTCCACTGGAGTTTCTGAATATTACAAAACCACAGATTTCTTGGGAATCTGGAACAAAGCGGCAGAAGGCTTGGGATGATCTGCAGACCTCACAGAAGTATCTGCCTCAAATTTACCCTGAGAAAGCTTTCCTGACGCTCTGAGCACTCTCAATTTATGAAATCAATACATTAACTTTGATAACGAGCCTCTAATCATCATTTGCCACCTAAGAACAAGCAGAGCAGATGGGGAGCTGCATTTCCATCATGCTCCATCTTCCACCGCAGCCACTGCTAAAAGCAAAGCGAAGTTCTGGTGGGAAGTGTGAACGTTTCCGAGTGGCTGAAACCCGGCTCCATCTGCTCGAGCAGACGGGACGGAGCGACGCAGTGGGAATGACAAAGTAGCTGTGGCAGGGGACGGATTGGGAGCGGTGCACATACCTCTGGGCTGTATCGCAGGGCGAGCCTTTCCTCTTCCGAGAGTCGGGGTTGGCAGGGTCCGTTGAGCTGTCCCCAAGGCCACTCATGTTGGTTGACCTACTTTGCACCTGGAACCAAAGAGAGACAGGGTAAGGACAAGCTTTTTGCAGCTGCAGGAGAAGCGGTTCCTCCACAGCAGAGCTAGAAAACATGGACCAAGTGACCTCTGAAGAGGTAACTAACAAAACGCAAGTTTTTCTTATTGAATCGATGCATTGTTTGTGAAGGAAAAGGTGCGAAGGGAAGACAAGAAGCGATCACGTTACCCTCCTTTTGGTGTCCTTTGGTCACCACTTGGCCAAGTGAGCTCTCATCACCAGCACCATCATCCTTACATCACAGACGGAGCTCTTCCCTGTATCCCCACAGATTTTAACTTCCTGGCCTTACAACATCTTAA
The DNA here is from genome assembly GCA_008921705.1 of Burhinus oedicnemus. Lineage (NCBI taxonomy): Eukaryota > Metazoa > Chordata > Aves > Charadriiformes > Burhinidae > Burhinus > Burhinus oedicnemus. The sequence continues at coordinate 485,272 of VFFE01007689.1, read as the reverse complement.
TGATTATCTAAACACAGCCTGTTTCAGGGCTTTGTTTATGTGTGTTTGACTGCTTCTGGTTTGTCTCCTTCTCCTGCGAGCCCTTTCCTTCAGCCCATCTCCGGCTCCTCTGCCATCTCCTCCCAGATCCTTTGACTCATGGCTGGCAGAGGACACTCCACCCTTCATATTGTGTCTGCTCCCCCACCACCTCCCTTCCCCTCAGCACATGGCCTGGGCTTTAATTAGAGCTGCAAACTGACTCATCTCTTAACGGGATGCGACACCCTCCCACGAACCCCTTCCCCACCTCCTGCTGAGGCTGCCTCCCACGTGTGGACCTCCCAGCCCCAAACTTCTCCTGGCAGAGACCTTCCCACCATAGCTGGTCCTTGGCTGGTCCCAACATCGGGCACCTCCTGGGTTCCAGCTCTCTCCAAGACCAGACGTTTCACCCTTATTTTTAGGGTGTATTTTCAACAGATGTGGAGTAAACTAGTCCATGCTACGGCAAATGAGAGGTCTAAGCAACGAAACAAGGTCCAGAAGTCATGAAGATTGTAACACTGCAATATCCTACATACTACTGCTTCTTAATTATGAATTATAATTTTTATATGTAACTGAATAAAATACAACGTAAGCCCAATAAGGGCAAGAAAGCCAATAAAGGCTTCTTTCTGGACACGTCACCTTGAGGGGCGTTAAAGGGTTTGGACAAAGACCATGACACTCTCCGACCCGAGACCTCAGCCAGACCCCTCCAACTGCCTAAAGGGGACTAAACACATATACAGGACAGGGTCAAAACCTCATACAACACGTTAAATCAGAGCTTCTCTAGAAAACAAATCAGCTATGCACGCTGCTTCCCTTGCTTTCCTAAAGCCATTCAGTGATTTTTCCAGTAACCACAATAACCCAATATTGGATAATGCCACCTTCCAAATTCTTTATTTATTTTAGAATTTTTGGAAGCGTTTATCATTGTGAGAAGATACAATCCCTAAGAAATAAAATAATGGGACCCCAAACAAGAAGTTAGTAGTTTAGAGAGTAAAAGGACTAAGTTCTTAAACTTAATTCTCTTAATTTCTTCTATTACTTTGTAAAAGCCGAATTTTAACAAGGATTAAACTGCTGATGGATTGTGACTCTAGAAGACATGTCCACAGTTCCCACAGCCCAGATTCCACCCATGTTTTATTCAGCCTGCCTGAACATGCGTCAGGATGCCTTCGGTGGTAAAGTATCTCCCAGCCGCTACCCAGCCTGCTGCAAGGTGCCCATTCATCAAAAGCCACTGGCGCTGGCTCATCTCATGCTCAGATAGGTGACGATTAAAGTCCCACCAGCTTCTGAAAGTTCTCTGAGTCCCAAACCACATCTGCAGACCAGCTCCTCCTGACCTCAGAGCAGTGCAGAGGGATGGACACAGCCGTCAGCATCTCCTCTGCTCCCTGGTTGCTTGAAGACCCCAGTGTTTGTATTAAAACCCAGAAAGCCAACCGTGATGCAACTGGGCTGCATCCCCAGCAGCGTGGGCAGCAGGGCCAGGGAGGGGATTCTGCCCCTCTGCTGCGCTCTGGGGAGACCCCCCTGCAGTGCTGCCTCCAGCGCTGGGGCCTCGGCACAGGAGAGACATGGACCTGCTGGAGCGGGGCCAGAGGAGGCCACCCAGATGCTGCCAGGGCTGGAGCCCCTCTGCTGGGAGGCCAGGCTGGGAGAGTTGGGGGGGTTCAGCCTGGAGAAGAGAAGGCTGCGGGGAGACCTTATAGCAGACCTAAAGGGGACAGACTTTTTAGCAGGGCCTGTTGCAACAGGACAAGGGGTGATGGCTTTAAAATAAGAGAGGGGAGATTCTGACTAGATATTAGGAAGAAGTTCTTGACTGTGAGGGTGGTGAGACACTAGCCTCGGTTGCCCAGAGACGTGGTGGCTGCCCCATCCCTGGAAACATTCCAGGCCAGGTTGGACGGGGCTCTGAGCAACCTGCTCTAGTTGAAGATGTCCCTGCTCATGGCAAGGGGTTGGACTAGATGGTCTTTAAAGGTCCCTTCCCACTCAAACCATTCTGTGATTCTCTGATTCTATGAAAACCAGTGTTACCAGCTTCATTATCTCCTATGACCAAGGTGTCCAGGGGGGTGTTGCACGTTTTGGCTCCTCAGTGACCCACCTCTACGCTCAATGTTGAGAACCTTCACTCCAAAATAAGTGAAATATCTGCACTTAACACAGTGCTACGGGGAAAGAGCCCGTCTTTCAGCAGCACACAGGCATTTCTGCTAACGCTTGCGTCACCGGTGCTAAGGCGAACACGGTTCCTGAAATCATTTTAGCAATATTAGCGCAGGCGATCGATGCCGCAGGCACGAGAGCTTGTCCACCGAAATCAGAAACCCTGAACAGATGCCAGCAAGCTAGCCATGACCAGGGATCCGAGTTCATCCCCTGCGTCTTTGGCATGTTTGCAAGAAGGAACGATGCCAAAGCAAATATAAGGAAGGGGGGGAAAAAAGCAAACTATTGAAAAATTTAGAGATTGGAAAACTAAAAGTGCTGCATCATCTGCTTTGGGCGAGAAGGGCTCGCTGAGGTTTCAGACAAGCTTCCTAGCGTTTAAACCTTCTTCTTGAAGGTTTAACTTGCTCACACCAAAATACTGAGTAAGTGGCGTTGCTCGGACAGGTCCTGATCTTTCCTCTCAGCAACTGAATTAAAGGAAAAAATAAGCAGGGATATGGCAGGTAAAGTCGACCATCCCACCAGGATGCTCCACTGCGGGACCACAGCTTGGCAAGAGCAACCATATGCCCTAGAGAGGTGAACTAAGGACAACATTGCAGCCTTAGCTGAAATCCTTGGCTTGAGTTAAGCCCTTGATGTAATACACTCAATGTTTCTTTTTATTGTAAAAGTAGTTTATTTTACAGCAAAACTTGCCAGGGCTGACAAGCCAAAAAATGTCATTTGGTCTAAAAATAACGGGGATGACTCGGTTCGAAAGCCCTGCTGGGTCAGGGCACGACCAGGGGTTGATGCCCCCGCGGAGGGCAAGGGTTGGGCTGCCGGCGAAAGGCAGCCCTGCCTTTCACCAGAAACCTGATTTCTAAACACCGGCTTCTTGTAAAAACGTTAATATTCTGCTGGCTTAGGAAAGCAAACAGAGGCAGACAAAGGACAGCGGGATGGTAATGAAAGCAAGCTAATTAGTTCAGCCAGGGGCCGGGGTGTGTGTGTGTGTAGTTTCCAGGCGTAATAGAGGGGCTCTCCGATGCAGACCTCTGCTAAACCGATTGCTCCTCTGCTGTCACAAGCCACCAAAAAAATATATTAAGGGAGAGTATAAAGTGCTGCTGGTGTCCCCACCAGTGCCGCTCGCTCACCGAGGCTCCTTGAGCGACGCCTGACCGTGGGAGGAGCACCACCTAAGCGCTGCATCAACGCAAAGAGCGTTGGCCTCTCGCACATGGATGAAGTCTCACCCCAAAGATGCACCGAACCTGCTGCTCTGAAGAAACTCCGTATCATGATGTAAACCCAAAATGTAGAGTGGGTTTGGTTTTTTTCAACAACTACAGATACTATCATTGCAACCAGCAGCTTCACGCTTGGTCTTGCGTGCAGCTGGTGCACAAGTCCGTGGTCCTGCAGCGGCCGTGTCGATGGGCAAAGCTGCGACGTGCACCGTGTTTAGCAGCAAAGCAAGTGCCTGTGATACCCACTGCAGCTCCCCGGCTCCAGCTGAACCAGGGCTGAACTCAAGCTACTGGCGAGGCCAAAGGTCTGGAGCTTCTCAAAGGTCATTCTCCATATCCACATCGCTGTTGCTCCCCTGGTTTTTAGTCCACAGATCTGGGCGCAGCAGTAGTCCCTGGTCCCTCCTGTTATCAGCACCCTGGTGCACCACTGCATCTGCTCACCAGAGACTAATTAGTCTCAAAGAGACTAATCAGAAGAGGGGGGGGAGGGAAAAGGAGAGGGGGAATGGATAAGAAGCAGAAGAGCTGAAGCGACCTGCCCATGGCCCGGCAGATGAAACTACCGCTGACTTCCAACCCTACGCTCTCTCCTCTTCCATCAGTCCTGCAATGTGCCGTACTGGAGCACCCATCTGAAGAAGATGCTGCTTTTTGGGACACTAACAAACATTCTAGCAGACAGCAGAGCCTTGACACGGAAGACGAAACACCAACCAACATCAATATTCTAACACAACCTTGGGGATCATGACACGAATGCAATTTCCACATTAACAAAAAATAACAAAAAAGAAAAAGGATGTGAATTATTGCGGCTTAATGCTTCTGCTCTCCTAATAACGCCAACGGATTTCCAATAGCTTCCCAAAGGCGGCCATCACTACCTCCAGCAGACACAAATAGCCCGAGTGATTTGAACTGACAGCACAGAAGACGGAGCCGGCCACTGAATACTTAATTCTAACAGAACCGTCTATTTCTAAAATGTATTTCCCACATTTGGGATGAATTTCACCCCCAAAAAACGCTTACAAAATAACACTAACATCTATTGGAGAGAGACCCAATTAATCGGCTGTTTTTAAGAAAATGACAATGTTGGAAAAGTCCCTCATATTACAGCTATTTATCATCAAAATGTAACCCATCTGTGCGTACACAGTCTCAATTAGAGGCAATTAAGAGCATACTTGGAGTGTCGCAAGGACACATCTATATTGTTTCCCTCACAACTTCATCATCAGCTGCTCCTCTCATCGCCAGGGTCAGAACAAACCTTAATTTTTCGTTTTTTTTAAAACTTCTGCAGATTACAGAAGAAACGCTGAGGCTGTGATGTGGCTAGAGAAGAGGCAACGCGTGACAAAGAGTGAGTCACTTGCTAACCTACTGCATGTGGTGGTAGTTTGGGGCTGGGTTTTTTTAAAAAGAACTTCTTTTTCTGACCTCATCCCCAACAAAAAAAGGAGAGAGATGTAAAGTCATGATTAAACATTGGTTTTTTGGAGGCTAAAGTTGTCAAAAACAAATGCCACATCTGTTCTGTGTAACACTCCTTGGGGGAGGGGGTGGAAATCCCTGTACCCATATGCCATCGCTCCAGCCTGCAGAGACATCTGCCTTCCAACTGAATCCTCTCTTCTTGGTACCTTACCCCAATTTCCCTGCTTCGTTTCCTCCTGCCTCTCACCTAGCCTGCGAGCCCTCTTTCTTCTTCCTTCTTCACTCTGAGGGTGGTGAGACCCTGGCCCAGGTTGCCCAGAGAAGCTGTGGCTGCCCCATCCCTGGAGGTGTTCAAGGCCAGCTTGGACGGGGCTTGGAGCAACCTGGTCTAGTGGGAGGTGTCCCTACCCATGGCAGGGGGGTTGGCACTAGATGATCTTTAAGGTCCCTTCCCACCTAAAGCATTCTACAAGTCTATGATTCTTCTGCCTGAGCCTCATGGAGATGCTGCCAAATGGACCCTCTGGCTCTGGGACACCCAGAATCACAGAATCACCGGGGTTGGAAGGGACCTCTGGAGATCATCTAGCCCAACCCCCCTGCCAGAGCAGGGTCACCCAGAGCAGGTTGCACAGGACGGCGTCCAGGTGGGTTTGGAATGTCTCCAGAGAGGGAGACTCCACCACCTCTCTGGGCAGCCTGTGCCAGTGCTCTGCCACCCTCAAAGCAAAGAAGTTCCTCCTCATGTTTAGATGGAACTTCCTATGGTCAAGTTTGTGCCCATTACCTCTTGTCCTCTCACTGGGCACCACTGCAAAAAGACTGGTCCCATCCTCCCGGCACCCTCCCTTTAACTATTTGTAAGCATTGGTGAGATCCCCTCTGAGTCTTCTCTTCTCCAGACTACAAAGACCCAAGTCCCTCAGCCTTTCCTCATAAGAAAGATGTTCCAGCCCCCTGATCATCTTCGTAGCCCTTTGCTGGACCTCTCCAGTAGTTCCCTGTTCTTCTTGAACTGGGAAGCCCAGAACTGGACACAGGACTCCAGGTGCGGCCTCACCAGGGCAGAGTAGAGGGGGAGGATAACCTCCCGCAACCTGCTTCCCACACACCTCTTGATTCACCCCAGGATGCCATTGGCCTTCTTCGCTACAAGGGCCCATTGCTGGCTCATGGTCATCCTGTTGTCCACCAGGACTCCCAGGTCCCTTTCCACGGAGCTTCTTTCCAGCAGGTCAGCCTCTAACCTGTACCCAACCCAACACGTGTTGCACAGCGCGAGAAGTGTAGACAACTGGGTTTCTCTTGGTTCCCATTACTTGTCCTGGCCTGAACATCCCCTCTCAACATCAAGCGATGCTTCCACTGTTACAGTAATGACGATGCTTGAGTGAAGGCTGGATAGGACATGCTCAAGGTCACCAGGAGGCCTTGCAGCAACCCTACATTGAACCCACACCTCCGTGGTCATTAGGGCTCTAGGAGACAGGAGATGATGAATAAAGATTTACTTTCACTGGGGAAAACTAGAAGTGAAGGCAGCAGAGAAATCCATCCTGCGTGATCTTCCATCGCCTCTTTAAGTAGAGCCCGTGGCGTTAGGATGAATTCAGGGACAGCAGCACGTTCCAACATCCCTGTATCCATCCAGCCTGGAGGGCCAGTGTTTGCTTTCCTTCCTAGGAGATAAGCGGGATGTGCAGAAATCTTAATTATCGCCGGCTCTGTGGTGGCAGCAAGCTAATAAAAGCTGTCAGCTCGGGGACGCGGTGGAGCGAAAGCCTGCTGTCTCAATTCCCCGCATCTGCACCCACCTGCTGGTCCTGCGGGGCAGGGGACAGGGAGGACATGTGAGATGCCTACACCCTTCAGGAGAGGCTTTCCACTGCCGCCGGCATGGAGGAGAATGGACCATGGCAGGTCGGGTGGCCCCGGGAAGGTCATTTCTATACCCCACTCCCGCTATGCCTTGATAAGTTTAAACATCACTGATGCAACACAGGTTAAAAGCCACCGATCAAAAACTCGACTGATCTGCAAGAGATTAACGTTATGAAAGATTTAACATTTTGACAGCTAAAAATGTTTCTGAAGATGAATTTCACTTATCTGCCTCATTATTCCCATCCCTTGGGGGGCTGCGGTAGGGAGACGCGGTCTCATCCCAGGTTGCAGGTGGAAGCAGAGGCACAAACCAAGGTCTTGCAGGTCCAGACCTTCCCATGGCAGGGACGGTGGCTGCAGCCCGGGGAGCACGGCACCAGTGCTCCCGGCAAGGGACACACACACATGCTCTGGATTTTGGGGATGTGATGCAGGGAACAAGAAGTCAGAGTTTAATTTAATTTTTTCCAAGCTGTTTACTGGGTCAGACTCCATCAACACATGTTTTTTCTTTCTTACACAAGGATGGAAAACTCCTGACTATGGAACCAGCAGCTCCCTGAGTGCCAGCACACCCCGGGAATTAACTGACTTAGTATTTACAAAGCGCTGTGAATCCCTGTGCGAAGGGCACCCTGGAAGCGCAAAGCCCCAGCACACAGCGAGCACCCCGGCCATGCGTCACCCAGCAGCAGTCCATGACCTGGCACCAAACCTTCCAGGAGCTCTTTGCTCTTCCGGACCAAACAAGGAGATGGGGGCAGAGCTGAAGGTCTCTTCCCACCTTGAAGACCCCAGTGGGTTTGCTCTCTGCCCCTAACAGGGAAACCCAACCCACCCCGGTGAAAGATTGACCTCCTGGCACCAAACCTATCCCGTGTTCACCACTGCAGAAGGTTTTGCAGAAGATGAGGCAGGAAATGCCAAGCAGCTGGTGTGCCCATGGAGAATAAGAGTAGCCCTTGATTTCACAGCTACCCAGAGCGGCCATGGTGGGCCAGCCAGCACCAAGAATCAAGTTCTTCACCCCCAGGTCCTATAGACCTGTGTCCTCTGCAGAGCAGCCATGGGAAGCAGTGAACCTCATACTAACAGGGCAGAGAGACAGGGCATTAATCCCACCTTCCAGAGCCCTATTATTCTTGTAATTTTAATTCTGAGCACTAGAACCTTTTCCATACTGCAAAACGGGGAAGACAAGCTTTGCTCTCCAAATCCAGACTTCTCCATCACCTTCTGCCCACAAGAAATCGTTTGCTTTGGAAAGGTAACACGGGCCGTACAACCCATAAAATTGAACCTATTTGGCCAAAGGGAATTCTGCATATGGTAACAAATATACACGCATCCAAGTGAATTCCTTCAGGATGAAAGCACGGGCCAGCCACACGCCAGCTCTGCAAGTGCTTGCTCTCTACATGATCCCTAGAAAACACAAAAAGAAGGGAAAGAGGTATATAAATCAATGTCCTGCAGACTAAGTATCATCCTTAGAGAGGCGACGGTCCAAAGAGAAGGTGTGAATTTTAATACGCCCATCATCTTTATCGTATTTGCAGCTCACAGACCCACAGCAGTCATTCCACTTTAGCCCGGGGATAATTCCAGCAGCCAATTTGTTTTACAAATGAATGGGAAAATATGGGAAAGGGCTTTGCTTTAACACGATGAAAACGAATAATCCAGCTGTGGGAAATCAATATTTGATGCCTAAGGAGACCTCTGAAAATCCACAACGCCACTCTGTTATTTTCCCAAGCTCTCTTTAAAACTCACCTCAGCTAAAATACAACAGACAGGAGATAACTGATGTGCTGCTTATTACACTAATTGCAATCATCTCCTTGTTACCTGGTGCTCACCCACATCTGTTTGTCGGAGCCATCTGTTGTGTGTCTTAATTAAATCGCGCGCTCGGAGGGGCAGGGACTGTCACAGCACATGATTTTCTAACCCCTCGGCATCCCACTTCTGTCCGAGCATCTCCGTGCTACCACCGTGAATCCCCTCGCATGGCCAAGTACAAGGAAGACAGCTAGAAAATAGGAAGCCAAAAAAAAAAAAACCCACCCCAAAATCAAAGCAAATAAGGTCGGTAAGAATCACACGGCACCACGGAGGGTTTTCAGGAGTAAACGATCACCCACAGCTTGTGCTACCTGTCCAAATTTCCCAGGATTCACCTTCCAAGCCACTGTGGTGTTGTTTGGAAGAACGACAGGGCACCATTATCAAACCAAAACCAACTGCGGGGGAAAGATGAAAATATGGAAACTGAACCTTTCCTTCTGCTACATTACAAAAAATACAGGAAAATGAAAAAGGACGACTCACTTTGCACCACTATCCTTGATGCTGCTGCCCCCAGGGGGAGGGGAACAGAGCCCACCAGCTCCAGTAAAGCCTTCAGAAGGTGCTGTCTTGCACCGTTATCTCTCCACATTCATTTCTGGAACACTGAAATGCTGCTGATTAATTACTAGCAACTTTGAGCATCAGCTCAAGATCTTCCTGCTAAAACACGCTCTCCTGTAGGTTCTAAGCCTTCCCCAGAAGGTGGCTGCTCAGAAGATAATTCCTGACTCAAGAGGTCAGAATTGACCATAGCTACTACGTATGAGGAAGCTGAAGCACCTAACATTTTAGAAAAAAAACAACCCAGAAACGAGCAGAAGTGTCTCACCAGATGCTGCCATCTGAAATGACAGCACAAAGGAAGGTTTCTAACAGCAATCTAAATTTCAGTATTACTGAGTTTCTGCTCACGTTGCTTGCTCTGAACAGCACTGTGGGTAAACCTCATCTGTGCGTCGCCTTGATACTTGTTCATCCCCTTCTCCTGACGTTGCTCTTCCTGAGCCATGGCTGCATTCTCCACCAGCTGGTAGGAGCTGGAGTAGGATCGGGCTGCTGCCGTGGCACTATCGATGTCCCCAGGCAGGACATCTTTGGTGCGACTACCTGGTGTCCCCACTATTTGAACTCAGCTCCATCTTCAAGTGCTCAGGATGGGGAAAACCTCAGCCTCACTGCAGTCCTGGGGTTCAGCAGACTGAGCTCCAAGCAAGCAGGGGATGAAGTTTTGCTGCTGAGGTTCCTCTCAACCAGAAGCCGGTTCCTTTCCAAGAGCTGGGTCGATACAGGCACCCACTTGGGCTTAGCCATGGCTCATTCCCTCTCCATTTCAACCCTCTTCCCAAGACCTTAGACAAAACCAAGCCTGAATTCTTTTCAGCAGCACAACACGCCAATGAAAGACATTTAAGAGACAGATGCCTCGGTGCTAGGCAAGATGGGAACCCACCAACTATCTTCAATTTGTATGGGTCCTAACTCCCTATCAGTTGAGTTACTCCACCACCACCACCTGCTACACCCATGGGGAAAGTCCATTTAAAAAGCATGACGACGCATCATTTTCTCTTCAAAATGCCTCTGATCAGGTATTTTAAGCCCATGTAAAGATCTCCAAGTATTAAAACTGCTTTGTTTTTCATCCTCATTAAAAGCCCAATAGAAATTCAAATTTCTTCTTACACCAGCTGTTTTCCCAAAGCACGCCAACTGCCTTATTACAGGGCTGCTCACGAATGTCGGCACGTACCCCGCGAGCATTTGCATCCATGTATTTCTGCAAATCCAAAAACCAGAAGAAAGGCATTCAACCATTACTGTTAGCAGACACGGAGCCATCTACGGGAGGGCAAAACTAAGCCTACATGGGTTGACCAAGAACCATCGGCCAGGCAATGGGCTGGTTGCAGTGGTCTCTACAGCGGTGGACACAGGGAGGTTTAAGTCTGTCTTTAAGATCTGGGCTTAAGTGCCACCCCGCTTGGATTTCTTTCCCTGTTTTTCATTTCAGGACAAGGGCTGACAGCCCCACCAGTTTCTCCCACGGGTGCATCACGCATGATTAATACTTTTGGAGGCAGCAAGGCTGGTAGCAAGGTGAGATACATGAATGTACGGCATCGGAGAGAAACAGCAGCGATGCAAGAAACCCGCTGAAAAGGTGAGTCAAGGTGCAGTGTGTCTAATTTTACTAATAAACAATAATTTTTCTCATTGCCCACCTCCTTTTAGTGCCACTGGGCACGCTACTTTCAGTGAGAGGGAGGGAAATTTAGCCAGCAGATGGTAAGAACGGCAATGCTTTGCTTAAAAATACATGGGAGCAAGGGCTTGTGGTGGGCTCCCACAGAGGGGTCATCCCTTGCCCGCTACAACAGCTCTGTCCCATCTCTGGCAAGGATGCTCTCCTCTACGCCGCGAGCAGGAACCTTGCTCTTTCAATGCAAAATCTTTTTATTTTTTGCAATTGCTTTGCACTAATAATGGGAATATGTTAGAAGCACAAACTGAGGTGAACCCAGAAATGGATATGCAATTTAGTTGCCATCCTTGAGCAGTCTCCCTCGCAGAGCCGCTCGTGTCTCGACGCCAACAACCGTCGCTTGGCAATGTTTACAGCAGAGATAAGATACAAAACATAACTGCAAGAAGCATAACCTTTTCTCCCAGTAACTGATAGGAAAAGTGGGTTAATTTATACAGCTTCTGAAAGGGAAAAATAAGGCTAATTCCCTCGCAGTCACAGAACATTACACACTTAGTTTCATATTACGCTCGTGAATTACACGTTGCAATTACACAATTTTCTCTATGGGGAGAAGAAAGCATTTGGCAGAACGTACAAATACATCAGGTTCTCATGTAGGACAAATTAAACTGCGGCACAAGCACATGTGGCTTCATACAAATCGCCGTAACTTGCAATCAGCAAAGGCATCGGCGCATCCTACGTCAGACCATGGCATGGGGACCCCATCAGCAGAGATGGCACTTGGCCACCGGCAAGGTCATGGCTTTCCCCAGCAAGGCCGGCTCCAATGCCTTTGACCAGACGGCAGAGAGCAGGATGGAGTGGGAAAAAACCCTTTTCAGGAGTGGCGTGGGGGTCCGTGCTCCACATCAGCCTGCTGTAACCATGTCGTGTTGGTGATGGATCTGCTGTAAGGGGGATGCTGGGCTACAGGTCCCTTCTCTCCAAAATTTGCGGGATTTCTTTAACTATGTATACACACACAACCCTAATTTTGTTATTACATGCTTCTGTACTTGCACAGTATCTTGGATACCTCAAATGCATGGATTAACGAACAGACCCGGAGCGCTGGCCTGCAGCTACAGAGCAAATACTCCAGCAGCCCAGCGAGAGCCACCGTAATGCTGCTGATGGACATCCAGCAACCTCACCGTCCAAATGTGCATCCAAACCACACATTTCGGGGAAGGTACGGTGTGAAACAGCAGCCCTGACGGCTCCCAAACAGCCACACAACTCCCCGCTTTTTGAGCACAAAGCGCTTTTAATTATCGTTTACGCTGCAGTTCGGCAAACTAAAATTCCTCCTTAAAATCCAGCAATTGATGCCCATCATGCCTGTCTTTACTTTGGGTCAACTTCAGTCGTAAGCCCAGCAAAAACCACTGACGTTTCCCAATGGTGGAGGAACCCCAGTGGGGGGAAGCTCCTGGGTTAAGCTGCACCTTCATGTCTGAGTGAGGAGCTTGAGCAAACTCAAAAGAACTGATGGATCAGACAGAAAGGAAGACACCATACGTTGACTCGATATAAAACACATCTGCTGACAAGACCAAAAATGTCAAGAAGCCGAATTGGTGGGAGGACTGAGATCTCAGGTCTAATGACTAACCTTGTAACCATGCTTTGAAGAGATCTAAAAGAGAGCTACTGCATCAGCAGAAGTTCTGGCCTCTTTTTCTTCTTCCCCTTTTTCTTTTGCTCTTTCTTGTTTTATTTTGTTTACTCACATCTCTCCTGCTTTTAGTCAAACGCTCTGGACTACTTCTGCTTTCTCCTGCACGTTCCCACCACCAGCAGTATCTGCAGGTGCTTCTGGCACTAGCCAACAAAAGTCACTGCAAGCAGCAGGACAGACAGCCCGCTGCTTCTCCCACCACCGCCCGAGACTTGTGGTTTCCACTCTGGTCTGCTTCTCCTAAGCCCTCCATAGGACTTCTGGCACTCACACTGCTGTGCAGGTTTATTTTATTCTCTCAGGCTCTCCAGCTTCAATTCATTTGAGAGAGGAAAGCCAAAATGTTGAGGATCACTAACGGGAGCTGTGAAAATGTGAAAAGACTTAAGTGGGCGGAGAAGGAGAGATGACAGAAGAAACCCTCAATAATAGTCTTCACTGGGAAAGGGAAAGGCAAAGCAGCAAGGTCAAATGAGCCAGAGCGAGATATAATCCTGAGAAGAGCTGACAACCATTCGTCTTAGTGGGATGTGAATTTTTCATACAATGATAGAATGGTTTTGGTTAGAAGAGACCTTTAAAGATCATCTAATCCAACCCTCTGCCACAGGCAAGGACATCTTTCACTAGATCAGGTTGCTCGAAGCCCCATCCAACCTGACCTCGAACTCTTCCAAGGATGGGGCATCATCATTTTCCACCAACTGCACAACTCAGAGGAGGATGATGGTCTGGAGAAGCTCTTGCTGCTGTCTCCTCTGCAGGGCCCTACTGAGCTCAACAGCCACGGGCTCTTGCTAGCGAGGAAGAGCCAAATCAAGACATCTAACACTGAGAACATGAGTTACACTGAGAAGCAGCAGGAACCTTCCCAAAGAGACGTTGCAATACCCTCTCCAACTGGACAATTCTGAAGACAGTCTACTGTCCTCTCGTGCCGACTACTGTCATCTCACACAGGGACAAGGTCAAACCGCAGAGGCAGGTCCCACAGGAGGCTGAAAAACCCCAGGAGATCCTTCAGCCTTGTGCACGGGTACACTAACCTCCTGGCTGCAGGAACCCCAACATCTCTGAGCTCTCATGAAAAGCAAGTCAAAGGAAAGCCTTTGCAGCATTGTCTCCAAAAGGACGTTTTATGTGCTGGAGAGAATTTTTCACTTATCAAAACAAAGCACACTGCATTATAGAGCTCGTTTGAAAAGACTGCTGTGGTTTCCCTGTGAATAAATTAATCAATTTTATTAGACTTGATGCTAAATTCCTGACTGACAGCTCCACTTCTGAAGACGCAAGCTGACGGCTGGCTGCTGTGGAAGAAGTCTGGAAGGCGACAGCTCAAAGACCTAACAAGATTCAATGAGCACACCAAAGGAAAAAAAAAAAAAGACTGTGTTTTTTAACCCCCTGATGACTATCTCATTATAAAATTTTAGTTAAGATTGCCTGATCTCTAACTATCTGAGGATTAACAGACAAGGCAGGGTTATCACCCTGGTTTGGATATCATCCTGGTTTAATCACCCAGGGTAAAGTATTGGCCATCACCAGGATTTTGTTAAAGGATAAAAAAAAAGACATTTTTCTAATCATAGAATTAAAAATAAATAAATAAAAAGCCTGATTGCTGAAGACAAAGCTTTCGAAAATCTTAAGGTAAAACGTCTATGTTGGACGGTACCTTGCATGCCTCAATCTGGACTTACCTGCTACCCACAATTGAGGTGTACCCCAAAGGGTTCTGGGCTCAATTCTCCACCCCAAAACCACTCATCGATACCCTTCTGTTACCACATGGACACCCAAGAACCCAAGAGAGGACCAAAGAAGGTATGGAGATGCACAACCCCCTGGACCGGGTGCAGACCAGGTCCAGAGGTGTCAACTGGAGCTCCCTCTACCCTTGAACTCAGAGGATCCCTCCGGAGCACTGGGAGCAGGACATCACTCCCAATGGGACACCACAAGGGGACTGGTTTAACTTTACTTCCCTTCTCCAGTTATGGACTGAGCAAAACTTGGTGGTGAATCACACTCAGGTTAATTTTTTGGAACAACATCTAGATCTGGTGTCGGGTAAGGGCAATCATTAACGTTGGCCAGAGACACACACCACCACACAAAGTGTTTGGGTGAGGGCAGGAGACTCTGATGGGACTTCCTCCTAACCCTTCCATCCCACAGCAAACGTTAACCCCTGACGGCTCCATGAGCAGAAGCTTGGTCACAGCAGCCACCATCAAACAGGTCACCATTCACCCCCTTCACCAACAATGAGCAAGGACAATGGCGACTGCATCCACACACCCATGTTCTTCCCCGTGGAGACCCATCCATGATGCAATTATTGCAGAATTTAAAGACACTTACTGCAGCCTGCTAGCATTCTGGTGGCCAGTCAAGCAGATTTCCTTTCACCGCACGCTTTTTTGCTCCCCAACAGCTAACAGCAATACGACCTAGCATTGCACTAGAGGGCAGATGTCAGCTCAGAGAGACAACGAGCAGGTGTGGAGGAAGCGTGCAGACCCGGGCTGCGACCGCCGCAAGTGCCGTGGTGGCAGCAAAGGTTCCCCCTGGGGGACAGACACAGCTGCCACCCCCCGAGCCGCCCCAGGAAGCCCGTGCATGCTCTTGGAAAAACCCAAAGCGAGATGCACTGCACCAAGGGTTAGGGCAGGCAGCCACCCTGCCTGCTGAGCCAGGCAGCAGCTCTGCCTCTTCCAGCCTCATCTCCAGCAGGGTCGTGGGACCTCTGCCTTGCAGCAAGAAGCCTTCTGAGATGCTGCACAGGGCTGCAGCCCGCTGTTCTGCCGGGGGAATTACTGCATCACACTCGGGGAACCGTCTCAAATACACAGACCCCAGACACTGTAGCGACAGGACAAGGGGTGACGGCTTTAAACTAATAAAAGGAAGATTCAGACTACATCTAAGGAAGACATTTTTTACACTGAGGGTGGTGAAACCCTGGCCCAGGTTGCCCAGAGAGGTGGTGGATGCCCCATCCCTGGAAACATTCCAGGCCAGGCTGGACGGGGCTCTGAGCAACCTGCTCTAGTTGAAGATGTCCCTGCCCATGGCAGGGGGTTGGACTAGATGGCCTTCAGAGGTCCCTTCCCACCCAAACCGTTCTGTGATTCAACGATTCATTAGGTGGATCTGATTATCTCCCCGTGTTATTAGGGATATTACGGCACCTGACAATTTTACTTCCAAATTCGTCAGCAGCTCCAAGTGACCATGAAGACACTTTCACATGCTGCAACCTGGGAACCCAAATGATGCCGCTTCTCTTATTAAAAATAGTTCCTTGCGTTCAGAGCCCCTGCCACAGCGTGGGACGCTGCACGGACACACTGTTGGTCTGGAATACCCATCCTTGCAGCGCTTCGGTGACCACTGTGCTGCCTACGAGCCCAGAGCTTGGGTTTTCAGCCCAGCTCCAGGACACAACCCAAATCTTCTCCAACCAGCACATCCCAACTATTCAAACATGTCACTAATTGCTGTTCCAAAAGGCATTTTTTGCCCAGTGCATTTCAAAGACTTGAGAAGACGCAAACCTCTATTTTGCTTTTTCAAAAGGTCCTACCAGCACTCATGGAGACAGGGATGAGTGTCCCTCTCTGCTGGTGCCACAAGCAGAAGGTTTTGCTCACCAGGACGTTAGGACCGACCATTCACTTCCCTCTGACCAAAGGAAACCACCCATCAAAGCAAGCGTTTCACCTTCACAACTAATGTCCTACCCTCATGTAACCAACCATATGAACAAGACGAGCTAAGTGCTGTGCTGCAGCTTTTCAGACAGAGAAGAAAAGCCATTAGTAAGACAGAATGAAAAAAACCCACTGAATTGGGTTTCTTTTCCACCAAAAGTAAAGCTTTTGAAAGGCTGTAGAGGGAGATACTGAAAAAATAAAACCACAGAAAGAAAAATGCAGCTTAAAAAATAAAGCATTAACAGCCTCTTCCAAATGAAGCCAAACCCTTATGAAACCCGCTGAAGATCTATGCCGAGAAATTCCTTGATAATTGGATTACTGGTGTTAAAGAAACATCCCCAAGCTGCCGCCAGCTCTG
Organism: Burhinus oedicnemus; assembly: GCA_008921705.1. Taxonomy (NCBI): domain Eukaryota; kingdom Metazoa; phylum Chordata; class Aves; order Charadriiformes; family Burhinidae; genus Burhinus; species Burhinus oedicnemus. The sequence goes on along the minus strand of VFFE01007689.1, from coordinate 468,609 downwards.
TCCTTATCCTCTACCCGGGTTTAGGTGCTGCAGGAGAGAAGCGGTACGTCTGCTTTTCATCTGAGTAGATTTTAGAGCTACACAAGACCATTTGTGACTAGAGGATCTCAACCAGCTTCTGAATCACAGCTGGTGGCTGAGTCAAAGCAGAGGCCACCTTCTCAGCTGCTTGTAGAAGGTGGGATGGGGTCACCATCCTTCTCACAAGGATGAAGGAAAGCCTCCAGTGTCTAGAGTACATCCTGTAGGATTTTGCTGCCAAAAAGGATGAAGCTTCTTTTCACCTGCTGCTGACCTTACTCTACAGAAAACGCGGCTGCATCCTTGATGTTTCCTGAGCACCTGCAGTGGGGTGGGGGTTTCAAAACATACAAAAAATAAGCAATGTCTCATGCCACACCTTGCTCTCAAGCAGATGATAACTGAGATACGAAGACGGCGGTCCCCACACGAGCTCCTCTTCCACCAGCTGGAGAAGGTTTGCAGAGCATCACTGAGGACCTCCCAAATCACTCAGCGGTGTGGGGGAGAGGTGGCTGATGGTGCTCGCAGGGTATCTGTTAAGCCTTCTCCTATTTATTATCTTAATTAAGGATCAGACAGCTACTGAAATTTGCGTGCATGATTTGGAAGAGATGCAGCCATTGCCGAGAACAAAACCGGATTATGAAGCATCCCAGGGAGTTGAAAAATATGGGAGGAAACAAGATGAAACTCAGTCAAGCACAACGTTGGTCAACAGGCACAGGGGAAATAGCCTCAGCTGCAGGGAGAAGTGGCTCCTACTGCCATTTACCGGGTTGGGGTGGTATTATGGGTTGGTTTTTTTTCAAATACTTAACAGTAGTCAGGTAATACCAAGCAAGATACTGGATGCAAACTTACGCAAAATGCAGCGATGACATAGCTCATGGATATTTGGGCACGGTCAGCAGAGCATGGAGAATGAAGAGTTCAGGGTTTTAGACAGCGTTGGTAGCTATCTATGCATAATTAGCTAAGCAAACAGAGGATTAGGCACAGCTGAGATCACCTTCTCAGCAGACAGATAGCAACAATTGGTCCTAAAAGAGCAGTGTGAACGACAAAGCGATTAAAGGGATTTATAAGAGAAAGATTAAAACAACAAAGTGGGTGTAGTTTGACCAAACCCCAGTGAAAAGGAGAAGCTGCTCGAACTCGATAGGTCTGGATGGCGTGTGACACCCCGCTGGCTGTGCAGTCCCTATGTGAGCCATCCGGTGGATTTTCCAGCTGAGATGACCTGGGTTGATGAGTCTTGACCATGGAAGAGCAAGATTGCCAAGGAGCTTCCCAAGGCGGATGGCAGAAGTAGTACAGGAATTATTTAGACTAATTAGAGCGGAACCTGTCTTTGGGAAGAAGACTAAAGTAGGTAGCAACAGGTTTATTTTTAATTCCATTCAAGCAGCTGCAGAGTAGTTTGCTTCAGAAATCAGCCACCTCACCACCACTGGTAATGCCCATTCCTGTTACAGCCAAAGCCCCGGAACACCTCCACAACATCTCGACCTGCATCCCCCCACCACATCCCAGCTGGGGGACAGGACCGGCCCCCCAGCCACCCCCTCCTTCACCTGCATCGCACCACAGGTCACCACAGCCGACACCGAGTCCGAAGAACTATGGTTTCATTACCTTCAGACTCAAGCTGCATTTCCCTCCTGCTGCTCCGGAGCAAGGGGAGCCGGGAGCTGCCGCTGATGCCCGAGCAAGGCTCCGAAGAGCAGCCGCCTGCTCCCGCTTATCACAAATACTCAGGCATCCAGGAGCAGGCAGAGCACAAAAAAAAGGGTTTTCTAGAAAGCTACAGAAGAGCACTGAATGACAGGTAATACGTTAGGAGGTGGCTTCATTTCCTTAATATTTTTTTGCATTTTAGCAATACCTAGAGGTCCTGAGCAAGAACAAGACCCGTTAGGCAGTGCTCTACAGGGAGGATGCAGCGGCCACTGCCTCTGAGACACCATCCAATATTCAAGTTGGGCTCTGAAATTAAACCCTGTGGTCTAAGCCCAAGCAAGATAGACCAGGACTTTCACATCCTTGCGGGTACCACCTCGCTGGGCTGCCAGCCTGCAGGGGTACCATCCTCCGGTGGGTGGCAGGGGCTTACCTGGCTCTTTAGAGTTCTCCTTGAGATTTTTTTATTTCTCCACCCACAAGCTCCAAGCTGCAGAGGTCACAGCTATCCCAACACACAGTGACAATGTGCCACGGCAAAGCAGGAGAAGGCACGAGGGACGAAAAGAACGAGGAGGGGTGAAATGCAAGGCTGGGGAGACCCTTCTTTCAGAGGAACTGGACAAACTGCAGGGAATGCCACTTCAAAAACGCAGATGATTTTTTTCCCCCCATCTTCAGTTATCTTTGTTTGTGTAGGGCTTAGATTTCAAAACACCTCCCTCTCTTCTCAGCTGATATTTTAGACTAACCATATGGAGGAAAAGGGGGAAAAAACCCCCACCACCCAGCAACAGTAGTGTGCAACGGAGGCAAAGTTGCTGGTTGCATCATTATTAATCCCTTATTACCATCACTCACAGCTGCAGCAGACGCCTCCAAAACCCGAGGATCCCTGCCCTGAGGTTTTACAGAGGCAGTTAGATGCGATACAATTAAGAGGTAAATAAGGCAGCAGGGAATGTGGCGGAGGGGGTGCGGGGGGAAGACACAATTAACTTCAGCAGCTTTGCAGAGGTTACCCCTGTTTTACATTACAGTGTGTTGTGCCCACAAACTGTTGGCTCTTTTTTTGGGGAAGCCATCTGGCGTTTTAACCACCAACACCCCACCACCACCACCCCCCGGCACCAGTCTCCATCACCCACTGCTTTCTTATTTAACACCAATGCCGAACGGGATGGCACCTTGGCCCTTCCAGCACTGCCCAAACACCCCAAAGACATCCCGTTTCTCTCCAGCTTCCAGCCTCCATCCCCTCCATCGCAGTCAGCATCCCTCGTCTCCTACTCAACGGCCAGATTCAACAGGGCAGAGGGGAGGCAGCCTGGCTCAGCACGGCCCGAAGAGCAGCAAAGCAGCACCCTTACACGCTACACCTGCTTGATGTCCCTTGTCCTCCTCGGACATCCTTTCTGCCCATGTTCTGAAGTCACAGCTTGACTTTAGACACCCCTTCTGTTTGGACGTCACCCTCCGGGATCACAGCTTTGGCCAGTACAGTGCCGGGTGGTACTTTTAAAAGATACTTTCCACATCTTAAAAAGCAAATGGGTAATGAGAGGATGAGGAACCCAACCACAAATCCTATTGCCCTTCGGGAACCGTCCCGCAGACACCAACCTCTACAAACTCAGCCTCGGGGGAACTGCTTCAGGAGCTGCCCCAGCAGACGGATGGACGCTTGCTTTGCCACGACGCAGGCAAATACCGACTAATGGGAGGATGACAGCCATGGGTGGAGACGCTACAGGTGGAAAATGCCACTGGAAATCACAATGTGCAAAGACAAAAATCTACCAGTCATGAGTGCTGCGCTGCTGCTGCATCCACTCATCACTTTGGGCTGTGTGATGGCAGGAGACATGTCTGACCAGTGGCAAACTGGTGCCCAAGTGCCCTTCCCAGTCCTCCAGGACCTCTAAGCACATGAACAGCAGATAATATCCCATAGCAAATAATTCCTACTAATTTCAGACATGCACACACACACCACATCCCTCCCTTTCATGTGTGAATCCCAGACAGGTGCGGAGAGCAGCGCGGATAAAATCGGCACTGGGATGGATCCTAAGGGCCGCTGACAGCTACCTGGGTAACTGGGGAGCCTCAGGCAAGGCACGTCAGAAGAAGGCACCGCGCATCGCACTGATCGTGTTTGAAAAGAGGAAATTCTCGATGTAGGCGCAGCTCTGCTCCAGTCCGGAGCTGGATCTCACCCCAGCTGGAAACCACCGCAAGGAGAAACTGGAGGTGAGGATGGACATGGTGAGCTCTCCCACCCATCCATCCACGTATCCTGGTGTCATCAAGACCCTTCTAAGAAGATAAACTTTTTAAGCCTACCTTGGATATCTGATTCTTGGTTGCCAAAAAGCCGGGAGCAGAGCAGGTTCCTCCGCAAGGACCAGAGGACAGGAGCAGTCAGAGCCCCGCAAAGTGAAGGGCCATCGTGAGACCCCACAGCAGCATCTCACCCGGCGGGGACCTCGGCTGCAGCCACAACATCACACACACCACTTCCAACCATCGGATCCGGGAGACAGCGCCATATCCCACGCCTTGAATCACAAATATTTTACTTTTACAGTTGAAGCTACCCATTTAATTAACAGCAGTCTTGATAATTAAGGTTTCCAACCAATCCCCTCCTCTGCAGCCCTGCTGGCTACAGAGATCTTCATCTTCTGGGCGTGTGAAGAGGGAGAAATGGGGCTGGAGCTTCTCGGTGCCTCGAGGGGTGGAGTCGGTCTGTGCGAGGAGACCGGGGGGAATTCAACGCCGCTCGCTAACTAAGCCCCAGGGTGATGGAGCAGCGCTTTGGGAAGGGGCTGAGCCTTGTACACAGCCAGGGATCATTGCAAGGAGCAGCACCGCTGGAAATTACTTTTTTTTTTTTTTTTTAAACCTATATAGCTGCGCTGGGAACACCACAGTAGCCGTAAAAGAAGTGGTGACGATTAGCACGCTAAAAAAACATACTAAAATCACTGCATTCGGCATCATAACCAGCATTTCCATGACAAGCCAGGCTAAAACATGTTCAAAACAACCATTAGCAAAAGCAAGGTACGCGAGGACGTTTCAGCATCACCCCCCCCCCCCCCCCCCCCGAGTCTGATGTCAGAGACAGAAACCTGCTAGGAAAGGTAAAAAGGAACAAAAATAATTTGCATCACTTCGTGCCCTTTGAACAACCTTTGGATCCTGATGGCTTTTGCCAGGAAGAACAATGAAAGTCAAACTAATTAAGCAACGAACATGCCCACAGTACAAAGTGTAAAAATTTTAAAAGTCTGGCAAGTTGTTTGGAAGCGCTCGGCTCCCAGCTCCGCTCTCCTGCTGTCGTTCTGCGAGCAACCATGATGCAAAAGCTAATTTTTTTTTTTTTTCATTTTAAGCATTAAATCAGAGCTCCAAAATGAGGTATAGTGGAAACCATCAAATTTGAAAATATTTCTCATCCTGCTAACAGGCGTCTACCTGCTTTTAATGTAATTAATTCAATGCCATTTGTCACAGCTACCTGAACAGCCCCAGGAAGATGTCCCAGGACACCCAGCAGACACCAAGCCATGAACACCCTACGTGTGCTGGTACCTACCGAGGAGTTGGTTCCACATTTTTGGTTCCTGACCCTCCTTGCACAAAAGCTGCCCAGCTGGAGCTCTGCCCAGCTGCAGGAAGGGGTTTTGTGCTCCACCACCTCTTTTCTCTGCTGATGGGGGTACCTGAAGTCGCCCACAACGTCTCGCCACCACCAGCAAGCACGGGCAGGCCGGAGCACCAGGAGCCAACACACATGGGTGCCCGTATTTCTGTTAGGAGCTGTGGGCTGGAGCAACATCATCATTGCTGGTGTGGTTAGTAATGTCATGGCAAGCACAAGCGACGGTAGATGCTCTACCTCAGCTGGCATCAATGCAGATCCTGTGTCCTCTTGGCCACCAAGTAAAGCACACACCGATGAACCAAACTATTTGTCTGCTTCACCCACCCAAGTCTAGGGTGACTTCTCCAAATATCAGAGATGATCCACTCGAGAGGGACAAAGCAACAGTTTCCTTCCTTTGGGTTTCCAGCTGGGACCAACAACAGCAGCAAAGAGAGTCAAGTCCTTTCATCTCGTACTAGAGCTGGGTAAGGCCCAGGGAACACAAAATTGTGGAGAACCATGAATATTCAGACTGATCTGACTGGGTGAATGGAGATGGTGGGTGTGGAAGCACTAGAAAGAAGAAAAAGCAGAAGAAGGGCTAAAAGAAGGCAGATGTGGATGGTACCCAGGTTAACAAGTCCTCAAGATCTCAGCACACGTCTGCTTGCAACACGTCAGGAGACCCAGACTGGTAGACAAAAAACAGCGGGGAAATCCTGGTGAGCCACAGGGATGGGACAAGGTAGACGGACTGACCACTGTCAGCTCCTCCAAGGCACGAAGAGGCACGTGCAAAGAAGCCAGGAGGTGTGAGGAGCATGCAAGCTGGCATCTCCATTGCACCTCCAGGAATCCTGCACTGATCTCCTAGACACGAGCAGCTGGTATCCAACACACATCTTGGTCCCAATGAGAATGTGAGCATGGATCCGTGAAATCCAGTTTGGATTGGATTTACTTCGAACTAAAATCACCTTCCCCTGTTTTAAGGTCTTGCACGGAGACTCGCTCCATTGCTGATGCAATGCTGAAGGATTATTTACCACAATATGCCGTTCACCGAGATTTCACCCTGGTCACCACCATCATCAACATGTACACAAAACTGCTAGAGGATGGGGTAAGAGGTGCCCAGCTGAGAATACAAAAAGCAAATATCGCAGAGACAGGACAAACTCATGACAGGTGTGAGTCTGAGATTTTGGGCGATCTGCTTTCAGGTCCCAGCTCTTCTCAACTCTCTTGGCAAATCATCACCTCCCTGTATCATCTTTAAAACCAATCTGCCCGACTTTGAGACACACAATACTTTCTGCTACTCTGCCTTACCAGCCTGGATCCTAAGTTTTTCCTGAAAAAAAGGTTCTTTTGGTGCCACGGTGCCCCATTTTGATGGAAGACCTACATCAGTAACACAAAAAATTTAAAAGGGATGAACAGAAGAGCTCTGAAAACGCAGATGGAGATACAAGACTATGTATATAAGAGCAGTATCATGATAACCCAACGCTTGGACCTTATGCTTGCGCTATTTAGTGACGTGCTGATGTCATCAGTGACAAAAAAAATGAAAAAAAGGCAAGATAGAGCCAGGTTTGGAAACGGGAACTTGCTCGTGCCACTCAAGAGAGGTGTAGCACTGCCTCCGGCTACAATTTATGCAGCGTTTTAAAGGTTTACATAAATCCTAAACAATCTTCTCCATCACTCCAGCCTGTTACAGTGATGCACATCCAAACCGAAGGCATTGCCGATGTCGGGTTTACGGTGTTAAGCCCTACATCACCTTCCCCCACGCCGCGAGCTCCAGGCGATGACTGTACTTTTATTCACCCTGCGTAATCCAGCAACTCCGGGGCGGCGAGTGCTGCTGCCACACGGGCAGGGACGGTCCCGGTTAAGGGCAGGAGAAATTCAAGCACAAAACCTGGAGCAAAAGCCGATTGACACAGCAACCCCCCGCGAACTTCAAAGGGGAAGAACTCCTTCAAACTGTGCAAAGCTTTGCTGGAAGGAACCCATACACACGTGAAATCATTAACTTCATCTGCTGCTTTTACTTCTTCCATCAATGATTAACGAACATTAAGCAATCAGTATTTTTTTTTTCTTTTAACGAGGAACGCTTTTTTTTTTAAAAAAAAAAAAAACCAAAACTAATGTCCTTACTCTGCAAGTCGCCGTGAGGATTCATGCCAGCTCTACCCAGCTTAAACATTTACACATCGATCTTCAAGGTCACCGCTGAAATACGTCATTTTCTACTTAGCACATTCTTCCACGAGCGCACAGCTTTATTCAATGCCGGCAACGGCGCAAGGGTGCAGCACCAAAAACAGCCTCAGCAAAGTTCAATCCATAAAAGAAATCCGAAGTAAAACGCCCGAGGGAAGGCGGCCTCAGAAAATGCAAATATCATTCATTAGCCAGACACCAGTTTTTCTTTGCGCTGCTGTATAAATGCTGAACAAATTGACAGCAAAGGTTTCTTCCCCCCGCTCCCATCCCAGCCAGGGGGGCGCAGGCAGCCTGGCCATGCGAACACCCCCCCGCTCACTCCCAAACCCACTGCCAAAACCACCCCCCAAACCACCACCAACCCCAGGGGTGCCTTCGGGGCAAGGAACCACCATCCCTTACCCGAGAGCTTCCCGGCTCCGCCGTCTGCACAGCCCCCCCGTGACACCCATGCTGCCGTCAAGCTCGCCGGCTCCCGCTCGCTCCCGCGCGCTCCCCCCGTGCGCTCCCCGGGGGTTGGCGAGCCCTTCAGCGCCCGCCGGCACGCCGTGCCGCTGCCATCGCAGGCGAAAGGACTCACCGCCAGCTTCTCCCAGGCGATTCCCGCACCGGCTGGCTGCTAACGAAACCCAACGCACGCTGCCGGTGCCGAGCGAGCGCCGCGGCCACCGATGCCACCTGCCAGGCGGCTCCGACGGCACGGGAGCGAGTGGAGAGCAGCAATGCTCCCAGCTTGCTGTGACTGGAAACAGAACTGGTCCCGTCCTAGAGACGCTCTTTTGTAAAAAATAAAAATAGAAACCTCTTGAAATCAAAAGCAGTTTTGCCTTTTCTTTTTAATTCAGACACGAGGCAGGTTTTTGATCCGTGCACCCCTGTAATGCACCATCCCAGCTGAATGTGCCACTGCTGTTATTAAACTTAGCCTCACAGCCCTCTTCGATATCATAGAAAAATTATCATTTCACACGAGGAAAAGCTGAGGCGGGAGAAAAATTCCTTCACCCAAATCATACCAGCCCTCTTGCACCTCCCACATCCCAGCCCGGTGACACAGCCTGCTGCTGCTCCATCAAAAATGGGCATTTTTGCACTTAAAAGCAGCAGCTTTTTTATTTCCCAGCTTGGGAAAGGGGCACTTCTGAACATCAGCTTGGACTTACATCCAGGTGAGTATGGGAGAAAACCAGGATCAGGCTGCGCATCACCCTGGCAGTGATCAGGACCCCCCCATCGGTCGTTTCCCCAGCGCTGACGTGTGCCACGGACAGCATATTCTGCTAAAAGCCTGGCTCGGGTACGGAGCTGGAGGGGAGGCAGGGGGGAAGCCCACCAAATTATCGTCAGGGTTCTGCTTTCCAGCAAAGGGACCTGTGGCCAGGGGGGGCTTGGCCTCAACCACCCATCACAAGCAGGAGCAGGGGGACTCGCCCTATCTTCATACCAAGAGTCACGTCACCGGCACCATCAAGGTCTGGATGTTGGGTTTTTTTTGACCAGCATAAGAAAAAATAAACAGGAACCTTAAGGTGTTTGGGCTGTAAAATGGCTCTTTTGATCCAAATCCGTACATTTTCGATTTTGCCATCAGTGCGTCAGCTGAACGTCTGATTTCGAGGACCCTGAGGAAGGTCCTTCCTCTGCTGCCCTGCTCAGAGGAACATCAGTTCTCAAATTCTTTTCATCAAAACCGTCTCCACCATGGGATTTGCACAGGGCAGGTACAGAGGAGAAAGCGCTCGAAAAGCCATGGAGGGAGGAAACGTCACCAAGAAACTTGAAATAACCTGTGTTGGTAGGATGGAGAGATATAGAAATGATGCTCCAGAAGAAGTCAGCAAAGGAGAAAATGCTTGGAGCCACTGCAGAGGTGCTACATCAAGGGATAAAAAAGCCCAAATACTTTAAAAAACAAAAATAAATTTTAAAAGAGGGAAAAAGGTAGGAAAAAACCAGCTCGACACGGACATGGAAGGAAGTCCTGGAGAACTAAAAGCCTATATAGATACAGCTGCAGACAAACTTAATTAAATAATAATGTCCAGGTAGCATTTTCCCTGCTCATTGCAGGGGGGTTGGAACTAGATGACCTTTAAAGGTCCCTTCCCACCCAAACCACTCTGTAATTCGAAGATTTTTCATCCCGAGAGGATGCTGTTACTTGCACAGTAGAACGTGCAGGACCACGGGTTTGGAACAGCCAAGGAGAAAAGATGACAAAATGCAGGAGAGAATGTCAGGGGATGTGGAGCAGTAACACTGAGGCGTACAAAAAAATAAAATATAATTGAAAGAAATCAGGTACTACAGGCACAAACAACAGTATAATAAATATGGTCTTGACCACTGACTGCAGAGACCTTACGTGGTCCAGCTGTACCGAGGTGGCACAAGGGGAAAGAAGGAAAATGGATGAGAGCTGTAATTAGAGAGTAATTCTACCGAAAACCCAGCACCCAGAGGAAGGCTCTATTTCCTCTACGCTCGTGGAATGAGCGTAAAGACTAAACCCCGATCACCTGCTCAAACCCCACATTTCTGACTGCGTTATTTCAAAGCACAGCCTTTTTTTGAGCGGATACTTCCAGTTCTTCTGCTGTTTGCAGTCTTGGAGGAATTGGGAAGTGCATAATATAAATTAAAAATCAAATAATTGAGAAATATGGGAAGTTTCAAGAGTTTACCAACAAATTCCACCCCTTCAGCTGTTCAATTTTTTACGACTTCAGCAGCAAAAAATTACCCTTGCTGGAATGGCCCGGCTCCAGCAACGAATTTGATTCCAGCTGCTGTGTTAAATGGATGATTAATAGATGTCTTTGTCCTGGCTGCATCTGCCTTTCCCGAGAACATCGGAGGTAACCTGGGCATAACACCCCACTTCTGCCTTCGGTGTATTTTTCACTCCATCTCTTCGCCGTCAAGGAGATTTGAAAGAGTTGGATGGGCAGAAGCGAATGCAATGTCACCATAAAAAGGGAAATAAGCTCAGGAAAATCCAGCTCTCCCCATGCAGAGTTAAATAAGACAAAGAATTTGCAACACACAGAATTTGCAGAAGTTACAGAGCAGTTTCATTTTCTTGCCCGTTCTCCTGGGCACGGTGATTAATTATGAAGGCTGCAGAAAACAAGCGAGCGGAGGGGAGCCGATTCCCTGCCGGCAGCCCCAGCTCCAGCCCCACACACGGCTCATCCATCACCCAACCCCTGGCAAACCCCAGCCCGGGGCAGCGGCTGCTGCCCACAGCCCCAGCCCCAGCCCCAGCCTGCCGGCAGCTCCCTCTGACCTTCAGCCATTCCCACCGAAAAGAACCACCAAATACAGGTTCATCTACTTCAATATGGGGTTTTTTTTCCCCCCAAGATATTTGTTAATAAAACAGCAGAAACTGAGAACCTTTCTCAATAATGTAGAACAAAACAATAAATAAAATAAAATAAAATAAAATAAAATAAAATAAAATAAAATAAAATAAAATAAAATAAAATAAAATAAAATAAAATAAAATAAAATAAAATAAAATAAAATAAAATAAAATAAAATACCTTGTGGCAACTCAATGACACCATGAGGTCGCACCATTGAGCATCACAGAATCACAGAATCCCTGGGGTTGGAAGGGACCTCTGAAGATCATCTAGTCCAACCCCCCTGCCAGAGCAGGGTCACCCAGAGCAGGTTGCACAGGACGGCGTCCAGGCAGGTTCTGAATGTCTCCAGAGTCGGAGACTCCGCCACCTCTCTGGGCAGCCTGTAAGCCATTGAGCATCTCAGTCTCAATTCTGCATCGAGGTGCTTATACAAATACTGGTTCTTTTGAAGTCTTCTCCTGAGTCAAGGACAGGGTTTTGAGCTAAAAGGCTCCAAATGGTTCACCTAGGGCAAATACAGCTCAGAATAAGTTTTAACATCAACAATCCTTCCTCCCCAGATCTTCTGCCCTCTAAGCCTATTGGCATTCCCTAAATCACTGCCAGCCCGTCACAAGGTGCCACCTTGCTATTAAACCTCCAACTCAAGTACCGAGGTTTTCAGAAAAGGAATTAAAAAAGTTCAGGCTGTTCTTCTGCCAAATATCCCTACGCAGTGGTTAGCCAGGGCACTCCGAGCCAAGATTTCACTTTATGTTTACCTTTATGTTTGTCTTTGAGGGAAGAGGTGACACTTGCAGCCCCAAACCAACTGAAGCTCTTGGCTTTCCATCTTACACCAACAGCAATGACACCCAGAGTATCTTCCAAAAGCTCTTCCAAAATTGAAGCTAAAACCAATGGTTGGCTACAAGAACCCAATGAAGAAGCACAGACCATGGAGGTATGGGACACAGCAGTCCAGCTGCTCAGTATTTCCAGGCATCATAATAGATCTGAGGTTTCATGATAACAGACAAGATCAAGAAGATGTGGATGTCCCATCATTGGAAGTCTTCAAGACGAGGTTGAATGGGGCTTTGAGTAACCTGGTCTAGTGGAAGGAGTCCCTGGTCATGGCAAGGGGTTGGACAAGATGGCCTTTGAAGGTCCCTTCCAACCCAAACCATTCTGTGATTGCATGATTTGAGAGTCTCTTCAAAAGATCTCGAGCCTGATCTTGTGCAGCTGTGGGCAACAGCATGCAACTTATAAAACACCAACAAATCTGAATTCTCCAGTCCCAGCATTCAAAGTTTCCTGATTTAAACAAGTTCTAAGAGATGGAGAAGTAATATGAAGGAATCTGGAGGAGACGAGCCCTAGCACAATACCAGAAGTGCCCATTTGTAACGCAGGTAAGATGAGCACTTGACATTGACCTTTAAAAGCCAGCATCTCGATTGATGTCATTCCAGGTTAGGGAGGGAAATGAGGCCTAGTTTATCTGAGCCACGACTGCCTCGCAGTGAGCAGATGACACTCCAGGAGGAGAACTTCAGGGATGAAAATTATTTTCACGATAAATGAAGGCATGGAAAATGTTCTTCAGATTTTACAATTGCTTGAATAAACTTCCAGCTTCACTTACATCCCGTGAGGACCCTCTAGCAACCTTCTTGGAAAAGCTTGCAAACGTCTCTATTGACCGAGAGAGCTGACGTAGCAACAAGAGCAGATCAGATGAGACCACCAGATACCTCCCCTACTCTGTGCCTTGTGCTTTACATACAAAACCCACAAATAGCCCTATACTTACCAGCTACAAGGATTTTACTCCATCAACTCCAATCTTTATCATCTCCTAATTATTTGTCATAGAATCATAGAATGGTTTAGGTTGGAAGGGACCTTAAAGACCATCTAGTTCCAACCCCCTGCCATGGGCAGGGACACCTCCCACTAGACCAGGTTGCTCCAAGCCCCGTCCAACCTGGCCTTGAACACCTCCAGGGATGGGGCAGCCACAGCTGCTCTGGGCAACCCCAGCCAGGGTCTCACCACCCTCACACTCAACAATTTCTTCCTGAGATCTATTCTAAAGCTCCCCTCTTCCAGTTTGAAGCCATCACCCCTCATCCTATCGCTACATGCCCTTGTAAAAAGTCCCTCTCCAGATTTCTTGTAGACCCCTTTCAGACACTGGAAAGCTATAGAGACAAACATTCCATCACAAGATTTATCTTGATGCTCAAGCAGCCAAGAACTCCTCCAGGAACCTGCAGCTTCTCCCCAAGGAGTGATGCGTTCCTTTCCTCCAACAGCAGCATCTCTTTGGCCCACCTGCACATGCCCATGGACCACAGCTGGAGCTGAGCAGAATAAATACAGCACAAACACGTGAGGCTCAGCACTTTGCCGAGGTGATTAAATCCACACGGTTGCGTTAACATCCTTTGACAGTCAAGCTCCAGAGAGGTTTCCTACCCTTTCCAGGTAGCAAACAGCAGAAAAGGAGCATCCGAGGTAAATGTCTGAATGGGAAAGCAAGAACAAAATGGCTTTGTTTTGTTAAAAAAGCAACAAAACCAGGCTGCACGTTCAAGCCTGCGTGTCTGCTGAAGCCAGCCAATTCAGCACTTTCCAGCCCAGCTTCTTCCATCACATAAAAAAAGCTATAAGAAACTGGAAAAGTCACGAGGTTATGATTTCTGCATCTAGAAAATGAAGTTCATGGTAAATGTCTAGTTTAAGCAACTGTCAGCACTTAATGTTTCTATTTACTCCAGTCCAAAAGAGCAAACTTTAAATAAAAACTGAATTTAATTAAGCATGTCACATTCTTTTGGGCATGCCAGCTACAGTGGCGAGCAAGATACCTCCATGCTATGAATTCCAACACACCAACGTGGTGTTTAAAAGCCCAAAGTCCCTCCCAACCTGGAGGCTGGATTTATTGAGGAAGAAATTGGTGACAAAACACAACTCAACCTAACTTTCCTCATCTCAAAGATACTTCGAGGTTGCTTGGTCCCTGCTCTGCATCAGTGGCTCCGGGGCTTACGGAGGTGTCTACGTGCACGTGTGACTGTTGCAAATTCACAGCAGTTGAAGCCTTGACAGCAAAACATCTAAATCACAGAACAAGAAAGACATGGACATGCTAGAGAGGGTCCAGAGGAACACGACAACAATGGGCAGAGGGCTGGAGGCCCTCTGCTGGGAGGCCAGGCTGGGAGAGTTGGGGGGGTTCAGCCTGGAGAAGAGAAGGCCGCGGGGAGACCTTCCAGCCCCTGCCAGTCCCTCCAGGGGCTCCAGGAAAGCTGGGGAGGGACTCTGGATCAGGGAGGGGAGCCAGAGGACAAGGGGAAACGGTTTTACACTGAAAGAGGTGAGATTTAGATGGGATATTGGGAAGAAATTCTTTCTTGTGAGGGTGGTGAGACCCTGGCCCAGGTTGCCCAGAGCAGCTGTGGCTGCCCCATCCCTGGAGGTGTTCAAGGCCAGGTTGGACGGGGCTTGGAGCAACCTGGTCTGGTGGGAGGTGTCCCTGCCCATGGCAGAGGGTTGGACTGGATGATCTTCAAAGGTCCCTTCCAACCTAAACCATTCTGTGCTTCTACAAGCTCCCCATTTGGCTGGGGTGGCCACACTGACAACCACCCCCCCAGATGCTCCCACACCACCATCCCTGTCACCATTACAACTGGGAGCAAAAAGGTGACAACCAACCCTACAAGCTACAGCAAAACCTACACCTTGTCCCTCTCCGCTTGGCTGCCATCCTGGTGACCAGCACGAACTGCTCGGGGAAGACAGGAGGGCATGCAAAGGGATGGCCACACCTTGGGGACTTGGGGGGTTTCAGGTGGGGTGGGCAAGTTGCAGAAAACACAGTTCAAGACAGGCGTGGGGTTCATCATCAGTTCTTCAATTATCAACCCAAAATTTCTGAGCCTTCTCCTGAGAAGTATGTGGACGATATATCCTCATCCACCCATGTGTGGTAATCTGACATTACGGGACACTGCCAACAAATAAACTTGAAACCGAAGTTACTAGGTAACCGGCAGGAGCTTATTTTCAGTGCCAGCTGGGCCAGCAAAGAAATCGCTCATTTCTGAACGTTAAACGTTATTACCAGTGCTAAAAATCACCATTTTCCTTCTACCCACCCAAAATATGCAGCTGCAAACTCTTCTGCATATGTCCACCTTGACGTTTTAAGGTTCTGCTCTGGAGAGATAAATAAAAAATTGACAGCCAACACTCGGAGACCCCAAGCAGCTGGTTTTGTAACCCAGCTTCTGCCCACTAAGGGATACCCTGAAACGAAGCCTTATTCTTCTCCAGGTTTCAGGCTGGGTTCCAGCCAGGACGTCCAAGAGTAAGTTTGCATTTCTCTCCCAAGAACCATCTCCAAGTCAGGTGTGGACACATCTGACCACCACTTCATCTCTTCCACCACACACTACAGGACAACCAGACACACGTTACATCTATACCTACAAGCTGCAAGACCTTCTTGACTAGAAAACACGTCTAATGATGCAAAACCTCCGTGAGCTCTGGGTAAGGGAAGGGTGAATTTTGCTGTTGAAATTGAAACTCAGCCTGGAATTGCTAAGCGACAAAAACAAAAGATGTTCTTCCCAACGGATGGCATGTGTTATAAACTCTGCAGCAGTGCAAGCTTGATATTCACCAGTAAGAAGTGCAAACTTAGGGGAAAAAAAAAAATCCAAACCCAGAGCAGGCTTCTGCCTCCTAAATCCCTGAAATGCCCATGCCAAAGGGGTTAAGTACACAGCAGATGGCGTGAATTTGGAGTGGCAATCGAGGAATCCAAGCACAAAGCCAAAATTATACAAATCAGGGTACAACTGCAAAACCACAGTCGTCATAAAACTTCCTCCTCTTACTTTGCTGAAGTGGGGTGAGTCACCTGGGAGGATGGTACAGGGAAAGCTGTTTAAAACAACAAACACGATGCTGCGATGCACTCGGTCTCTATGAAAAAGAGCTTGATGCGTGCCGCAGAGGACTGAGGTGGGCACTCGGATGGGAACGGGGACACCTTTTTATCTCTTCTTCCTATAAATGTATGGAGATATTTATTGAGTCAGTAGCAAGACTTGCTACATAA
>VFFE01007689.1:420253-435159 GCA_008921705.1 Burhinus oedicnemus | reverse complement strand
GAGCTTGATGCGTGCCGCAGAGGACTGAGGTGGGCACTCGGATGGGAACGGGGACACCTTTTTATCTCTTCTTCCTATAAATGTATGGAGATATTTATTGAGTCAGTAGCAAGACTTGCTACATAACGCATATATGCATTTATATATATATAAAGATTATTATTTTTTTAATGTGTGTGTGTGTCTCTCTCTCTCTCTCTCTCTCTCTCAGTGCCAATTCCCTGCCTTGGGGATATATAGTGAGGGTAGGAGAACTACGGTAAGGACACCTTGTTCCCAGAAGGACAGGGAACTGCTGGAGAGGGTCCAGCAAAGGGCTACAAAGATGATCAGGGGACGGGAACAACTTTCTTATGAGGAAAGGCTGAGGGACTTGGGTCTTTGTAGTCTGGAGAAGAGAAGACTGAGGGGGGATCTCATCAATGCTTATAAATACTTCAAGGGAGGGTGCCGGGAGGATGGGACCAGTCTTTTTGCAGTGGTGCCCAGTGAGAGGACAGAGGTAACGAGCACAAACTTGACCATAGGAAGTTCCACCTAAACATGAGGAGGAACTTCCTTCCTTTGAGGGTGGCAGAGCACTGGCACAGGCTGCCCAGAGAGGTGGTGGAGTCTCCCACTCTGGAGACATTCCAAACCCGCCTGGACGCCGTCCTGTGCAACCTGCTGTGGGTGACCCTGCTCTGGCAGGGGGATCGGACTAGATGATCTCCAGAGGTCCCTTCCAACCCCGGTGATTCTGTGATACAGCTCCCACTGTTTGTCCCCAAACCCAAATGCCCAGCATCTGACACAGAGCTGGGCAGAACCTGGAGCATCCTTATCCCCCCCGGGGATCCACAGCCACACCACGCTGGCTCTCTCCCCTTCTGTGTAACTGGGAAGGCTCCAGAACATGAGGATTTTGATAGCTGCTGTGGTCTTAGAACCATACAATCATAGAATGGTTTGGGTGGGAAGGGACCTTAAAGACCATCTAGTCCACCCCCCTGCCATGGGCAGGGACACCTCCCACTAGACCAGGTTGCTCAAAGCCCCGTCCAACCTGGCCTTGGTCTTGCTGCTTTGGGGGCATTTGGGGTGGTCTCCGTCTCTTCCTCCACGGCAGGTGGAGGATGCACACGAAGCAGAGATGTCCTCAGATGGCCCGTGCATGGCCCATCTTCAAGAAAAGGCATGAGCTGCTTGTTTAGTTCAGGGCTGCCTCGGAAGCGGACGTGGTATGTAGGTAACTGCGCCTTAGGATGTACCCCCAAAGGAGCCTATTAAGACACCAGACGATTAACCTGCAGCCCAGTATGAGCAGAGACCACTCCGAGGGGTACACTGGTGTACTAATAGCATTGGCCCCGAGGTCGGTGGTCCTGCCGCCTGATCCCTTCTGAATCGATAAAACACTTCTTCAACCTTTGCTCTTCTAACACCAGAAGGATGTCATTCTTCATTCTTGGGGGCACTTTCTGGCCCCAAAGCGCTTCGCAAACAACACGGCTGGGAGCAAAGCGCTGTGTGCAGACCCCTCCCTTGCCAGGGGAGGGATCGATACCTCCTCCCTCCTCTTGCTGTAGTTTTAATGCCTCGTAAGAGGTTCCACAACAGGAATAATTATAAACCGGTTATGAAAATAGCTGACCTCCCATGGAGCAGAGAGGTCCTAAGGGTTCAATTACGTGACAAGAGAAAACAATCAAGAGACACCCTGGGTTCAGCCTTGCTTTTAAAAATGTCTCGCCTTTGTTATTCTTACCTAATTGTAACGGCTTAGGTAAGCAACCTTAATTGCGAGCCAGCTGCGTCTGCGGTGCACACAGCGGCCCTGGTACCTGCAGCGCCCATCAACAAAATCAGGTCTGCTGAGCCGGGATCATCCAGAGCATCCGACCTATTCCCAAATGGGAACGAACATCCAAAAGGCTTGTTATGTTTTTGAATCAAAGCTCTGATGAAGATGACATTGTTTTAATGCAATGCCACTTTCTTCTTGTTCAATAGAATTTGTATCGGGAGAACTTGGGGAAAAGGTGGGTTTGGGGTTAAGGCTCAGTGTCAGGAATCACCAACCATGGGTTATCAGAGATGGGATTCTCATGTGGTCACCTCCAACCCTCCTCCCTCTCGAGCCTGAAAAACAGGAGAAATGTTTCTCCAATGAACCACAGAGGGGAAAGTAACTAACTTACTAATGCTGATCTTATTCTCCAGATCCTCAGCTGGAAACGCAAGGCATTTGCACGGTGCCTCCAGAACCACATGTGAAAATCAGTATTACAACAAAAATAATCCCAGTCTGACCACTAACACACTCGGAAACCCACTGCACACAGAGTGTCTTCAACAGGGGGATACAGGACAGATCCCAGCTGGTCTCTACCAAGGAACACAGTGTCTCGGTTCCCACTGCACATCTCATAGCTAGTCCTGGAGCCAAGAGCTGTGCAGGAAGCTCTCCTCCAACGGCGCAACCTGGAGAGAGCACCCATCTCTGAAGGTGTAGGGAAAACAGGGCCAGCCTACACCCATCCATCACCATAAGGATGCAAAGAACCCAGCCCGGTCTATTATGAATTATTTTAGAAGGAAGATATGTGCGCCTATCATCATCTCTGCGCTGCCATCAGCAGCAGTTAGAGCAAAATTATATACTACTAGCAAAGCAATTTGATAAAATAGCTGCATTACAGAAGAGCGTACCCTGAGATTGCTGAAAGCGGCACGTGCAAAAAGGGACAAAACTCACAGGAAATTTTGCAATCCTTAACCCTTAGGGATCCCAATCTCATTACGTTCTAAGGATTCAAAGGCACACAAGCTTAATCTTTTCATCTACGCACAAAAAAACCAAAGCCCCGACCATTTTCTGCATCACACCGAGGGCTGAGTCTCCACCAGGCAAAGCACAGAACGAGGGCAGACAAAAAAAAGAAGCACGGACAAGCGCCTCTTGCTGAATGACGGACACAGCAGGAACCGGGAACCTCTTCTTTTTCACAGAAATCCTGCTGCTCAGCAAAGCCTTTGCTCTGAAACAGGCTCCCACTGACTTCCAAACCACAGCGGGATCCCGAGCCTCTGCCCTCTCGGAGGCAGGATCCAGCCCATGTGGCAGGGGGTTGCTCAGGAGAGGGGGCACTGGAATGACCTCCTAACACCCAGCACCAACACAGCTCGGTGCTGCCCTATTTCTAATAATTGTTTCCAAGCAAACGAACAAAAAAATTAATTCTCCAATTGCTACCATTTAAAAAGCTGGACATTAAGTGGGAAAACCACACACCAACCTCCTCTTTCCAACATGCAGCAGTGAGAAGATGAAAGACCACTTGTTCCCTACAAGTAGCTGCTATCTGTGGTCCAGCAGCTACCTCTTTATGCCCAGGAGATGTTTTGGGTTCAGTATAACCCCTCAGAATCAACCTCTGCTTGGTTTTCTCGCAGAGCCTTCCCACTGAAGTAAGTGATGAAGTCTCTTGGACCAGAGAAGTTGGCATCTTCATCTTTCCTCTTCAGAGCATCAACGTGTGTCTCCGCCACCAGAGATTAGGAGAAAGACTTTCCCAGGGCAGGATAAGCTGTAGCTGCCCATTCCAGGGACTTTTTTGCATCTTCTTTAAGCCGTTGCCATCAGAGAAGGGATATCAGATCAGCGAGACCTCTGCTCCAAATTCACTCAAGCCGTGTATTACAACAGGACCCAGAGGACCCGAGAGCAG
The DNA here is from genome assembly GCA_008921705.1 of Burhinus oedicnemus. Lineage (NCBI taxonomy): Eukaryota > Metazoa > Chordata > Aves > Charadriiformes > Burhinidae > Burhinus > Burhinus oedicnemus. The sequence continues at coordinate 431,449 of VFFE01007689.1, read as the reverse complement.
AGCATTATTATGATTGGCACCGCACAAATACGCAGAATTAGATTGTCCCTGCCCCAGATGTCAAACCCTGAACAGATTAGACTAAGTGAAAGGAAAAAAAATGACCATCTCCATTTTATAAGCACGGGCTGTGGCCAGAGATTTCAGCATCTTGCTGAAAGCCCTAAGGAGAACCAAGCCGTGCTAGCCCAAACCCTGCAGGAAAGCTGATCTCCACAAGCAAGCACTTCGCTTCTCCCCCACCTGCTTCACATCAGGTCTATGAACCCTTCTGGTGACCAGGCAGCTGAGGAGAACAAAGCCACCCACTCTTCTTTCCTGCTGACCATTTAGTTTTCATCTAAGCAGTCGTGCCAACCTCCAGACTTAGACCAGGTAGCGTTTCCACATCCTAAGGGTGGTGAGACCCCGGCCCAGGCTGCCCAGAGAAGCTGTGGCTGCCCCATCCCTGGAGGTGTTCAAGGCCAGGTTGGACGGGGCTTGGAGCAACCTGGTCTAGTGGAAGGTGTCCCTGCCCATGGCAGGGGGGTGGACTACACGATCTTCAAAAGTCCCTTCCAACCCAGATCACGTTGATAAACCAAAATTACAAAGTTAAAGCCCAATCCACAAAGACAACTATGATTTTAGAACCCACACCACCGCTAAGAAGTAGGACATCTTGCTCATGCTGGAGAAGAGCATAGCACAGACCTTGCTTCCAAGAAGAAGTCAGGCCAGTTCTTGTTTTTTGGCCCTGCCCTGGGTTCCCCACATCACCGGCGTGTGGCGGGTCCCGGTCTCAGGAAACACGTGGGTGTAAACGGGTCACTGACTTACAGACTACACAACGCAGAGCGCTCTAGCTGATGTAACACAAAATAAAGGCAGGTGATGTGACCACATACGACTTCTGGGGAAACCACAGCTCGTTCCGGACAAGGGACTCACCAAAAAAAAGGCTGCAAGTATGCGTGGGAAGAAATAAGCACCTCTTCTGAATGAAAGAAAGCAAGAGAGAAAGGCAGCACGCTGGTGAGAGCGGCATGCGGGGGGCTTGGGGTAAAGCAAGGAGTCTGGCATCACCAACACCACAGCTCAGCACCCCCAGCAAAAGTTCTGGGGAATTTAGGGAGCAAAAGTTATCTTTTGTTCACAAAACTGCATGATTAGACTGATTTTGGTATGGATAGATGAAACTCCAGGTAGAGAGGAGATGATGCTTTAACAGCTGCTGAAGGAGAGGGATAATAATCCCCATGGAGGAGGTATCTCCCCCCTCTTCCTGCACATCAGCCCTGCCAAAAACTGGGTCCTCGCACCCCTCGCTCGCTCCAAGCTGCCCATGAACACAGGGAATCACGTTCAAACCACGCACGCTGGGACAATACAACTGCGTGAGAGGTGGGAGAAAACCTTTGCCCTGAAACCTCCTACCACATACAACACCACAAAAGCCCTTCTGGTGATGGTGGAGAGAAGCCCTTGGAAAAGCACCTCTCAGGGGGTCCATGCAATGCTCTAGGCATTAAACTTAATCTCTCTTAAACTCTCCAGAATTTGATATTCCCCCTGCTCAGCCATATTCACTGGCAGAGCAGGTCCTGCAACATTTTCTCCAGGTTGAGCAAGATCGCTCAGGGGCCAAGTCTGCTGGCAAAGCCACGGCATGTTGAACGAGGGGTGCGGGCAAGGTGGTCCCCATGGCTAACACATGCGGCTGAAACACATCCCCTGCTCCAGGCTGTCTCCAGAGCTTGGAGAAGAAAAGTCCAGGCTGTGTTTTCAGACCTACATAGGAAAGGACCGGCCATCAGGATGGTTACACAGGAGCAGAGCTGTTCTCAGCTGCACGACCTTGACAGCATTCCTCAGCCAACACGTGCTTCCCAGATCATGAACAACTCTCCCTAAAAATGCCCTTTGTAATCACACAGTCAAAACAAATCACGACTTGAAAGCCACTTTCTCCAAACTGGGTTTCACATTGCAGAGGAGGCTATTACAATCACAGAATCTGAAAGAGCAAAAACAAAAATATACTCGGAGTCGCACAAGGCTCAGATTCCTCAGCAAAGGCTGGGAATGAGCAACCACGAGTGAAAACTGCTGCGAGTGATGAGGACAAGGAAGATGTACTTACTGGGGTGACAAAGGACTGTGCCTTTCATTAAGTCTTTTTTATTCAACCAAAGAACCAAATGCCACCCTGAAATACCGCTGCAAAATACATGGAAATGCAGAGCGACGGAGCCACCGGCAGGCACGTCTTAAAGCGCATCACAACAGTTTTGGGGGTCCAGCTGAGATCCTAGGTCTGGTCTGATGGGCCAAAGCTGGAGCTAGTCAGCACCTGGGACAAAGTTATCGATGGCCAAGTATCCCCTGGGAACCCCCATCTTCCAACACCACGGGGACAGAGCGAACCTGCGCCTACTTCATCCCAACGACTTGGAAGAAAAGCAAACCCTCCTGCTTCAGGGATGTTATCGGCTACTAATTCCCAGGGATTAGAAAGACTTTTTCTCTGGAGAGAAACTATTCCATCATTTCTACTGTTGGTTTCTCACAGGCAGCGCTGGACGGTGCTGGGCATGGATGAACTCCAGCTCCCCACTGACCGCTGCCATCTGCGTGCTCCCCCAGGCGCACACCCCTTCTCCTTCCTCAGCGTAGTTATACCGGCTACACGCAAACTGCATTTAGCACATCTCCCAAAACTTCATTAACCCAACAGGAGCGGGAATGCAGCGTGACCAACCTCACGAAGCAAACCAAACCCATTTTCTAACGACTGCTGTAATGCCAAAGTCCAAAAATACCATGTTTCTCGGGAGGCTCTGAAACTGAAACCAAAAGTGAGCTGGGAAGCAAAGCCATGCTCAAATTTAAAAGTACTTTTAAGAGCTTTTCTGTTTCAAAGCACACACTGTCCTATAAAAAAACCCCATGAAGTCTTTTTCCAAAATATTTTTAACGGCTCCCAAGGAGTCGCTGTACTATAAATTTAACCAAATGTTATGAGTGTACATGGATTTCCGTGTCACTCACAAACAGCATAGCTTTGGTTTCCAGATCAACACAATTCCTCCCATGCCCAGGACAGTGAGAAGTCCTACCAAGGGAATTAGAGTAAGCTCGTAACTGCTTAAAATTAGCTCAACTAGGCTTTGTTTCCAGCGACATGACAGTCCTTTATATATATGTACGTACATTTGTACAAGTTAATAAGACTGGGGTTACTTTTAGCCTGCAAGTAGGCCTGTGTTGATAGATTTTAGCACTTAGATACTGCCCCAATAAGGTTTCCAGCACAGACTAACTTTTAAGGAAGCGAACGAAGACTTGGGGGACTCAGATTCATGCACGAGCTAGCACGAGATATATTTTCATTTAATATCCAGAAAAGGAGGTATTCTGTCTGACTGCCAAACCCAGCACCTCTCCATCCCGCTTCCTGCAGACAAGAGAAGCAGCTTCCTATTTTCATTCCAGATTCAAGCCTGTACCCACAAAAATTAGTATCAAAAGCGATCCTAGCTGTTAAAGGGCTCCTCTCAGCATGGCTGAACCAGCCCAGGCTGCGATGAAGACGCAACCCATGCCAGCAGAAGAGTTATTTTTCTGCAAACGCCGCCACGCCCTGAACAAGATTTACAAATCCAGGAGATTATTTCCGTCGCCCCCTGCATCATTATTTCAACACAGCGGCTTGTGCCAGCACAGTGCTGGTGAGGAGGTGTCATTTCTTTCCCCATATTTTGAGGAAATAAGGAGAAAGCTTCAAGGTGCAGAGCAGACCTATGGGCTCAGCTCCCCAGCGCCGGTGTACGGCCCTGGCAAGATGCATCAGCCACCAGAAGCCACCAATGAGCCAGAGTGTCCTCACCTGTGTGCACATCGCTGCTGGGGAGCTTGCAGAGCTGGATGATGATGTCATGATGACATCATGATGTCACCATGCACCTCAGCCACATCCTGGCAACAGGCACGAGGCACACGAGGCTGCTGGGACTTGGCAGCCACCAAGGCACTTCTTCAGCATCTCCTTGCTGCAGGTCTCGGTGGACAAGCATGGCCACGCAAGCAGCCGGATCAAAAGCTGGGTCGCTTTTCCCGTTCAAAGACAGAAGTGTAGTGTTTTACCACGACCCTGTATTTGGCAAACAGCGCATGGACCCATAGTCAATGGCCAACACTACACACCACAGCCGGTACTGCACGTGGCCACACATAGAAAACGGTTACAACCAAACAAACTACTTCAAACAAGCTATTTTTGCCCATACGGCACCCCTTTAAGAAAAAAAAAACACAACTCCATTCCCATCTAATTCTTCAAATCTTCTCAATATTCCCCAAGGACCACATCAGAGCTGCGCAAGCAGTGCTGAGGCAGGAGGCGAGGGGAGACCTTCCCATCTCAGCTCCTTCCCTCCCCGACTTCTTTCCCTGCACAGGGATGAAGCACTCGAGAGAGCAGCAACCTTTGCATGGGAAAAAATGCGCTCTCCAAATTTTGGGCTGTAAAATCATCATATAGCGTTTGTTTTGCTGAGCCAGACCTGGATAAGAAGCTGCGCTGCCTTTTCAGCGTGCAATTAGCAGGCTGTTAAATTTGTCTATCGGGTGTCAGGATGCCAGGGGATGATAAAGCGCCCCTGGACCGCTCTTACCGAGGGCAAAGGGATTCGTGAGTCGGTCGGATGAGCAGGGCAGAGCAGAGGCACAGCGAAACCCACGGCTGGTTACCGGCAGATGCTATCTCACTGCAACACCGAGAGGAAGAGAGTAAGCTGAGAGAGGAAGGAAAACTTACAAGCTAATGAATAATACCAAGAAATGGAGGTTTTACTGTCTTGACCCTTGACTTTTTACCCTATAATGAGAATTATGCCATTATTTACACACATCCTCTGCTCCAGCAGAAATCTGCAAGGAATACTTTTTCAGGAATTTCCACGGAGTCCTTTTGTATGTCTGTCTGTTATCAATTTCATTGCATCGGGTGCCCGGGCAAACCCCAAGGCTATGGACAGCCTGAGCAGGAGTTAGGTCTGAGTTTACAGAGATTAAACTGGATCCCGGCATCTCCAGGGTCTCTTCCAGGGTGTCAACTCCAGGAGCAAGAGTGCAGCTTCAAAAGGTGGTAAAGGGGCACCCCAAATTCCCAGTGACTACAGCAAAACCGTCATCCAGCCTCTGCAATCAACACACTTTATGGAAAAAAAAAACTTAGACCCTGATTCTAACCCATTTTTTCTGCAGAGACCTTCCAAATCAATACTTAATTTAGAAGTAATTTTTTTTTTTTTTTTGTCTGCAAGAAAAGTCACTTAGACCAAAAACTGAAGCTTCCTCCTTCCGTACATGTGCACCTTGATGACAGCCTAGAAATAAATTAGATGGACGAAAAAGGTGGATGAGATGGCTTCCAAACTTGGTAATCAAAGTGCGATTACATTGGGAGTAGAAATTTGGCATCCGAATTTCTTCTTCCAAAAAAAAAAAAAAAAGAGAAATCTGAGTCAGTTGCTGACATTGTAACTCCACCGCGAAGCCTATCTGGCATTCGAAAGGTAACCAACCGTGCTTACCAGACAGTCTGTTCACAGTTTCTGCTGGCAGCCTACTGAGCACATCATACGTTCACTGCAGCAGAGGTTCGGCAGGCGCAGGGCTGCAGCGAGGTGGTAACCACCAGAAGAACCAAGCACTGCACAACCGTCAAGGGCTCCTTGCAAGCACTCTAGCTGGGGCTCATCCTCACTCAGTCGAGGCCTCTCCATAGCAGCTCCTCGCCTCAGGTTTCCTGTACCAACCCTTGGAGAGGAACAAGGTCCTCTGGGGAACGGCTTTCAGATGTCCACCTGCTTGTACAGGTGGACATCTGGAACAGGCCATTGCTCTTGCAACCTTAAACCGCTCACCTCTAGTCACATTTGGACTAGATGATCATTGTAGGTCCCTTCCAAGTGACATATTCTATTCTGCTCCTCCCACCAACAACAGGCATCATGACCACTAGCCCAACTGTAGATGTGCACCTCCGGTGACATGACTCCCGTCTTGATTAACACCAAGTTGGAAAGACAGCACGTTCTTGATACTTTACTGCTGGGTATTTCACACGGCTGCTAAGACGTGGCCTGCTAACCTTACAGAACATACGGTATGACCCTCTGCTCCAAGCAGGCTGCCACGGGCAGACTCCTGAGCCCACACCAAGTCCCAAAAAGAATAGCTGGGGCAGAGTCTTGGTTTGGGTCAGGATCTCCATGTGATGCAGAAGGGTGCACAGGAGGGAGAGGCGGTGAAAAGAGACGGTCACACTCGCTTCAGAGGGGTCGTGTGGCTGAGGGAGGGCAAGAGGCTTAATTCTTCAGGAATGGCATTCATTACCGGGGAATTAAACATGCAGCAACGCTCCTTCTTAGAAGGAAGGTACAAGTTCAAGCAAACATACCTGTGTATACTTAAATCCTTTGCTCATGTAAGAGTCTGTAAGCTTATATGCAAATTTTGTGGCCTCTGGATATTTTCCGAATTACCATCGTAGCTTTGGAGTTGTTATGCTTGAGCAAGCTGAGCCTCAGCCACGATTCTGACACTGAAAAACACACCAGAGCCCATTCTTGGTTAGTGAATCTGTCACGACTGTGACCACAGAAGTGAGACTTTCCCTGTGCAGCACATCCTGCCACAGTTTTAAAGAAGGTACTGCTAAATAATTATGAAAACATATAGTTTTGCAGTTGTAGTGCACTGACCAGCACGGCAGCCCAAGACAATGCAACTACTGGCACCACCAGCCCTCTGCCCATCAGGCTTCCCCTTGGGGTGGGACATTTGACTGGCAGGTTTCCAGCGCTCCCGATGTGCTGACACAGGCCACTTTCAGACCCTAAAAATGCAATATACGGGTAACGTCAGTTTAGGAAGATCCCAGGGTTGGTGTTGACCAAGCTGTAAGCCCCGTGGCTAACCCCAGGCCAGTTGCTCTTCTTGCTGCTGTCGTAGGAGGACATTGTAGGAGACATTTCTCTCCACGTAGGAACAGAGAGGAATGGAGGAAGCTAATACAAACCACCCTACAGCTCATTTATTTCTGCAGCAACTAATCCAGGGACAGCACAAACGAACATCGGCCAACTCGTAGCAGAGGTTCAGTTTTATTCCCACTCATCTCCAAGGCGAGGAATGCCCTCTAAGGTCATCACAACCTGCAGCAAGAGGAGGTGGGGAACGTCTGTGTGACAGCAAAGTTTCTCCCATCTGCAATTCTGAATTTTCTCCAGCATGAGGAAGTTGTCAGAAACGCACTCCATAAGCAAAAAAAACCCCAACACAACCAACAGCAAAACGTAAAATCAGCTTTCTGGAAACTTTCAAGCGAGCAAGAAGAGCACATTGTGCTACGTGAGTAGAGGACAACCTGCATGAGCATGGGGCTTCACCAGGCTTGCTGGCACGGTGCAGGTGAGAAGAAGAAGGGGTTGCAGGACTTGTTGCAGGTCGGTTGAGTGCTCCATGCCGCCGTTACGCTGCTGGTGAACCTTCATCTGCCCAAAGGCCCTCACCCTTCCCCCAGTGCCACTGAGCCTCCTTCCCTCCCCAGCTGATGGTGGCACTAAAAATAGCCTGGAGAACTTGCAGAACGCCGACCGAACACAACCCATTGCATCACTTGGATACGCGGATTCGTTAAGCAACCCTCTTCCATAATCAAGACCCCATCGTGACATACGGGTCCCTTGCAGGCAAGCGGTGCCGGCATTGACACGCGCAGCAGAAAGTCCACCCTACTACAGGGCTATTTTCAGCAGCGCTCAGTAATTGTTAAATTGCTACTTACTTTGTGCCAAAAAACCGCGGCACCCGGCAGCTGGCTTGAGCCGATGGCTGATTAAATGCAGTTATGTGTCCTTACATAATAACTTCAGGACTGCTCCACCGGCAAGGCGTGGAATCAATTACAGCGCTGTTCAGTACATCCTGAAATATTAGAAGCTCGTGTCCTAATTAAATAGTTTATTCAGGCAAAAACTAAAATTACAGTGGATAATTATGTAACAAATTAAACATTTTTACACTGTAATCAATATCCCTAAATGCTAGGTAACTAGCGATGCTGTGGCACGATAGAGTAAATGCCTAATGCATTACCACCCATCGGAGCGAGGGACTTACAATTAATAATGAAGTTAATTTTTCATAAGAGGTTCCAAGCCATACCAGGTGACGATCCTGGGCAGGTGGCACCTTCCTTCCCTCCTTTACACTAGGAAGTGAAGTGGCAGAGAACATCCTCTGAGGAGCTCCTGATTGCTCCAGCTACATTTAGTTTGGGAAGTGCGGCCATCTCCTTATATAGAATTCCATATAGTTATACACAATTCTATGTAAATATATAACCTGATGTATGTAACTCATTATATATAAATACACAAACTCATGTATCAATAATATATACATCTATAAACTCATGTACATAACTCATTATATATAAATCTATACTCATGTACACAACTCAAATATATACGCATGTACCAATAATATATAAATCTATAAAACTCATGTATATAATCCATTGCTATATACAATTACAAAGTGTTATGTACAATGTATGCACAGAAGGGCTCCATAAACACACTCCTCTTATTTAAAAATAATTAGAAAAGGGGGTGGGGGGAGGGGAACAGAGAGGGGAAAAAGAAATCAAGCCCTTGAGGCCACCCCTCTCATTTTGGGGCAGAAATATCAGAAAGCATCGCTGGGCATCCAGCTGAGCCTTTTTATGGAGAAGCTGGGGACAGCCACGCTCCCCTTCACAGCAGGTTCCCAGCTCCCTCCATCCACATTTACAAGTGTCTATTTTTGGTGTACCCCACACACCTTTTATCCCCATTTTTCCACCCGTCCTCTATCCCTCCAATCACTTTTTTTTTTTCAATGACCCATTTCCTTCACCTGCTTTCTCAAGTTAGAACCTCATTTTAATGCGTTTCCTTTATTTTACTTTCTATTTACTTTGTTCTCCCCCCTCCCTCCATTTCTCATCTTCTCCACTATGGTTTCCATTACCTTTTTAAAGCTTTCTGACACAGAATTATTTTATTTCGGGGAGTGCAGAGGAGGTCTCGCTTGACGTGACCCAGGTTCACTGAACATCCTCTGCATGGAGCAGCTGTTGCCAGCGTGGGGGGGCTGCGGCAAGATGAACATTGTAGGTCCCTTCCAACTGAAAATACTCTATTCTTTTCTAACCAGAAGCACTTTAGTTCTGGGGTCTGCTTAGGATTTGGGGGAATAAAGGGGAAAATGGAGTTTTTTCTAAAGGATGGTGGCTTTGGTTCCTGTTCTCAATGTGTTTGTTGTACGTCTTGCTGTTTTTAAAGACACAAATCATCTACAACGACTCTGGCTATATTCCCCTCTGTAAATGTAATACGCTGGAGTATCAAACAGAGCGTGTTGGGTTCATTTAGCCTTGGTATTAATGTTTGACTGCAGAATGGTGGCCAAGGCTTTGGAAGGACCATGGTCTTGCCTGCTGTTTGGAGTTGGCCAACCAAAACATCTGGCACATCTGAAGCACGTGAATTCAACACACGGCATCAGCGTTTTGGGCAAAAAATCACCTTCTGGTCCTGACTTTGGTGACAAATTTTTACATCCCATCTTGGTTTTATTATTATTGGGGTTGTTTAATTATTATTGAGGCCAGTACCGGGGGGTTTGATGGTGGGAGATGAGCCCAGAGGGGCTGATGCTGCAAAATGAAAAGTTTCCTTATAAATTGTCAAGTACAATTACTAATTTGTATTTTTTAAAGTCACCAGCGGATTTCTGCACCTAACCCGACACCACGACGTAAGGCTGCTTTTTGAAGCAGACCTAAACCCAAGATTCAGATCTCACACATGGACATGGATAGATGGATGAAGCTGGAAGAAAGCAGATGTTAAATTCCAGTACGCTCCTAAGCCCTTTGTTGGGGCGAAATACCGCAGCAGAGGCTACAGCTAATTTTAACTTAACCTGGGTCTTGTCCCAACTAGTAACTGTTATTTTTGAGCTTTGTTAAGCATCTAAATACACCTAAGAGGAACCAGAAAGGCATTCCTACCTTGGAGTTACCAGGGGTCCTGCTACATAAGAAATTAACAATTATAGAAATAAAAGATAATTATTAACTTCCCTGGTGATTACCTTAGTATCTGTCAAAATACTTTAAAACACATTTTGAGCATTCATTCTTCTTGTACAGAAATTAAACCCCTGATTTGTTAGCCAGTTCTCAGAGGAGCTTGAGGTTATTGTCAAACAATAAACAGTCTTTTTCTAAAATCCTATTTTTTCCTCTAAATATAGACTCTGCCAGGTTCCAGTTCTTATCTGTTAGGGTTGGGGTTTTTTTAATTGTATATCATATATTAAAACCCCAACAAGGCAAGTCGGGTTTTGTTTCTTTTTCCAAAGCCAGCCTATCCAAAACAATAACCTTAACTATTTATCGAGACGGTAAAGTCCACCAGCCCCATGGCAATTTTTACATCACCCACCAACAGACACATAAATTTAGATTAATTTAGATAAATTAGTAGCATAGCAAAGATTAAAACTACCGACATCGGTGAAAGAAGAACACCCTACACCAAACCTATTTGAAGGGTGAAGAGGTCTGTACAAAGACGTAGTTAGTAGATAAATTTTATTTCCTCGATCACGGCTGAAGAGCTGCGCAAACCCCCCATCTCCCTCCCTCTCGCCTTAACCCACGCGTGTTGCGAACACGGCGAAAGCAAGAGAAATCTGCAAAGCGCAATCACGCCTCGGGAGGGCTAACAGGACATCAGGACATCCTCTAGTAAGTGCTCCCCCGAGCATCTGCTCATCTTGTAACCGGCACTAGAAAAGGCGGGCGCGCTGGTCTGCCCGGCCACCAGCGCACAGACTCGGCACAGCGGCAGGGAGAGGTGGAGGCAAAGCGCGGAGAGCAAAGGGGAGGCCAGCAAAGTTTGTGGGCATGTGTCAGTGGGCGATGGGCTCCCAGCCCTGCCCGTCGGTCAGGCACTGGCGTGGAAGCGGGCAAGCATTTTAACTGCGCAGTGGGGCAGATCAGAGGGTCTGTCACTGCAAGGTGCCCTGGAAAAGGAACAGAAAGAAGGAAAAGGAAAGGAAAAAAGGGGAAGGTGGGTGCAGACAGGGGAGGGG